>PKRV01002327.1:1734019-1794072 GCA_003709505.1 Hyphantria cunea
ACTATGCGGCACCTTCGCAAAGGTGAGAACAGTACTCCACGCACGAGCGAACCTGGGTCTTGTAAAGAAGACACAGATGCCCGGGCGAGAAGAACCGTCTCACCCTGTTTAACACACCTAGTTTCCGTGAGGCCGCTTTAGTGATACTCTCAACGTATTCGCGTGGGTTGAGGTCTCGGCAGATATCCATGCCCAGGATAGCGAGCCTATTTTGTAATGGCATTTGAGTGCACTGAAAAGTGGGAAGGGGACTGAAAAGTGGGAAGGGGACTGAAAAGTGGGAAGGGGACTGAAAAGTGGGAAGGGGACTGAAAAGTGGGAGGAGATATGTGAGTATTTTAAAAATTTTAGGTAGTCTGTCTATTCCGACTAATTTCCGAAACGACTGGACTGATTTTGACGGGGTTTTCACTGGCAGATTACTGATAATATAAGAAGTAACTTAGGCCACTTTTTTAGACTACCTTCACGCCCTTGTAAATGTACAACAACAATCGGGGGTAACACCGCGGGGCTGTGCTAGTTGTAATTTAAGCTCAATTTCGGTGGGTTGGGACCTCTCTCTGCCCTATAATTGCTATTACTACACCCTACAAAAACTCGGAAAACAAACTAAGGAATTACCTACAGTTACCGACTCACTCAATAAAATTAGTATACAAGTTATGCTTTATATTAAAATATCTATTTATAAGTTCTAAATTTGAACATATGCTGCAGGTACTACAATAACGCAGTGTGTCCCGATGAGTTGTTTAGTGATATGTCCATGAACCTACAACAAGAAGTTCGTTCTGTGGAAATGGTAGAGACTTTGCTATCGTGCCCTTTATTTCAGGTAAATTCACTATCAATGTGAGTGACACAACAGGGCTGTCTAGGCTTAATAGCTTATTAGTTTCCAAGATATGGTTCCAAATTTATAAAGATTCCTTGATTTGTATTGGTTCAACTAAAACTAAACCTTATTGGTCTGAAGTTTTAGTTATTTATGCAAATTCAAATTCAAATTCAATATCATTTATTCAATTAAGACATTAAGTGACATTTATGAACGTTAAATTGAAGCTACAGGTAAGAATCATAGATTGACACAAAAAGACGCCAGATGTACTGTATTGTCAACGTGAATTATGTGTAAACACCAAAATTCACTGCCTGCCTGTGTCGATCCATAACTTCCAGTTTCCAAAATGCGTAGAGCCTTATAAAAATTGTTATGCTCGAATATATTTAAAATAAAATTAAAAAATAATATATGTTTCCTTCACGAAACAATAGAATATTGTAACAATGTTACATTGTCTACAGACAGTGAAAAGTGACAAATGTAGGATACACTTTAATTTATCTCTTAGGTATGCAATCGTGACTTTCTGCAGACTGTAGCAAGCAATACGAGAAAAATAGTGCTCCCTGACGACGAGATTGTGCAACATACAGCTGACATTGGACGAGACATGTACATATTAAAAAGTGTATGTTATTTTCTCTCAAATAATTTTTTTTCCAGTTCTTGAGTTGTCTATTCGACCAATGTATTTTATTGTTCGAAACAATAATTATAATTATCTTCTAAAGAAACGTCACCAATGCGTCGTGTATCGCTATCATGATAATTGGAAATAAACGCGCGTTACGATTTTTTTATTTGAATTGTACTTATCGGGAGATATATTCTAAATTCTTTTTCAATTCGGTTTATAAATGATTAAGTTATGAGGTAATAAACATTAAAAAAACAATTAAATTGTGAACTTTCTTAGCCCTTAACTATTAAGCTTCAAAAGGACTTTAGACGAAATTTAATCACTGAATAAAATTACAGAAAACTTATTAAACTCAACTAAACCCAGCAAATTATAGATCAATTTCAAATACGTTCATAAAGTCCGAAATTATTTATGACGTTTGGTATTTTAAGAGAACAATAAAACGTATAATTTAGCTCATTATAACAATGCGTCTTAGTTTCGAACAGTAATATTATTTCTTTTTTATTAAAGGGCCATTGCAATGTGTTGAATTACTTAGGAAAAGTACAAATGAGTATTGGCCCTGGAAGTCATTTCGGTGTCTTGGAAATGCTCTTGGGTTTACCGAAGGTATGTAATACTGTTTGATGTAATCTGTTAGTCCAGTACCTACTTACTATATGGTTTATTCTCATGAAATCTAATGTTTAACTTTTTATTTCTTTAAAAAATTCAACAGAAAAAGGGAATGTTTCCTTTGCGGCTGGTTATCAGTAAACATTTCCAAAAACCAACAAACTAAAATAAAAAAAATAAAAAACCTTCTACGCAAGCACTTAAACGAGTGATCATATTGCTGGACCGGTATTAACCAAACATAGCTAAGAACCACCGCAAGGAAACTGGCTTTCAAATGGAAAAAAAAACTGCATCGAAATCGATCCATCCGTTTGAGAGCTACGATGCCACAGACAGAGACACACACATTGTCAGACAGATAGACATCTACGTGAAACTTATAACACCCTTCTCTTTACGTCGGGAGTTAAAAATGAGCTCTATTCAGTTTTACAAATCACGGGAGGCGTTTAACTAGTTTATGATGTAATTGTACAGCCAGAAACTGCACAATATTAGGTTCAAATTGTAAAACGTGCATAATGTGTCCAGGTATACACCGTGGTGACATCGACAAACTGCATATTACTGCATGTGGAATTCAGCTCGCTTGTTCAGTGCTGGGGCACGTTTCCGGACATTAGTCACCCTATTATAACGGTGATTTATGCATTTAATTTCTGTTACTATTCAGTTGTAAGGTACAATGAAATATAATGTGTATTTGTATGTTATGTGCTGTGTTTATGATTCGAAATTTGTAAGGAAAATAATGTTTGTCATAATTGCCAAAACTCAACTTTTCACTCGTTTTAAGATAACACTTGAAAATTTACAGCTGCATAACATCATCATCTACATAACAGAGCAGATACACATTATATTCAGTTCTTTTGAGTAAAATTCGTGTGAGAAATAGTTGAAAATTCTTAGACTTAAGTGACAGTGCCGCAGGCAGAAATGGATGGCTTAAAACTTCTAAAAGATAAGAATACCTGACAAATTCAGAAATAAGCCTCATAGTTAAGTGAGCTGTGGGTATTTAACAACAGTATTAACAGCTAGAATAAATACAAAATCCCAAGCGTAAGTTCTGTGGGATGGTTTTATGGAATTAGTACCGACTGAATACCGCACACGGTCCCAAATGGCTGTGGTCAATGAACAGTTGCAACCTTCATAGGCAATTCCTGGCACTTAGACGGACCCCGGATCATCTACGGCTTATAGATGTCCACCGTGTGGTGGTGCCCGAGATCACGACACGAATACATATCTCACGATCTCAAACTAGGTGTTCTACAATGTTATTAAAAATAGTTATGAATACTACTGTCACTCAGCGAAATTTTATCGTCACCACTGTTTACTTTCTTTAGCATGTATTATCTCATCCTTTTGCTAAAGGTAAAAAGTTTATCCACTGAGTTTCTTTTGCTATTATTTTATGTAAATATAAGTATGTATATTTTGGTACGCGTAAACATTTTCCTTCATGTTTCTCGATATATAAAAAACAATTTCACGGATGAAAATACAGCATCGAAACGATATATTTATAACAAATAAGGTTATGGGCGGCAAATATAGTAAGTGATAATATTATTATTAAGCGGTGTAAATGCAATGTAAGTAACTTTTACAGGTTTTAGATGACCCAGAACTTAAAGAACGAGCTGCCCTGTATGAGGAAGCAAAGCCTATATCTGGCAAATTAGATGTGAAAACTAACAGAATAGCGGTAATCATTCAAAATTAAAATGTACGAGTATTAATACTACCTACTATTAATTACACAATATTCACAGATTTCCTTATTTGTAGCAAGAGATAAAGGAAAGTTTCTATGTATTTTCTACCCGGGCAGAAAGAATTCAATATATGAAGGCGTTCGACACATTGGGCGTGCTCAGGTATTTTATATTCAATACGATAATAATACTTACTATGTATTCTCTTTTCTACGAAGAAAAAGTAATTGCTCGTTAAGTTTATTGGTCTCTATACAATTTAATATATCAATCATCAATTTCTCTGAATACTGAAAACACTTTTCTCCGTAAACGTTATATGCGTCATACATACTTTTGCTTAATTCCTATTCTTACATAAATATGTTACTCTATAATATATTCCTAAAAGCCGTTTAAGCAGACTCGTATTTAAATATTTTTAGTATGTGTTCTCATGAGTGATATCTCGTTTGTATGGCAGACACCTCAGATACATTTTTGTGCCATTTTGCATCACTCCTCACGGAATATTCCTTAAATTGTGGTGTACTTTGCGTTTTCTTCTGGCCGTGTATTACATAATCGCCGTGCCGTATGATATTGCAGTGAGTATTTTCATTTTTTACTAAATATATTCCAGTCATTTGTATTATTTCCGCTACTGAGTAGTAGTTTCAAAACAGATTGACCTTTGATATATAACGCGATGTTCGTATTAGGTTAAACTATTTTTGGTATATATCGTCTTGTTTTCTTGTAACCTTGTAAACCTACTATAGATAGATCAACGTATTTTATATATCTTCGAAGTTAGACAAAGAATTATGTTAGTAATAATATTTGTCAGTGAATTACTACATATTCCTAAGACTGGTAATTCCATTTCGAAAAGTGATCCGATAAAAGAGTAATTATTAATTGTGTTTATTAAATTATTATCTAGATTTTTTTTTATTTAAATCAATTGTGTATCTAACAGACGAAGCAACATAAATATAGAGGCTCATTTAAGTGGATTGACACAGCATCTTACATAGATATAATAGTGATGGCCTATGTTGCTTACTACAACGAGAAATCTCTACTGATTACACACCCTTTGCTTACTGTGACACGATATTTGAAACACGCCTTCCTATGGGATTTTCTAAGCGTGTTTCCATTTGAACAGTTGGTGAGTTCAACGTTATTTTATTAATAAAAAATTCACCTATATACTTTATCGCTCAGAACAAGGTAATTCCAAAATTTATTGTTCTATTATGATCTTTATACTTTATGTATGTGCTCATGTATTATGATTCAAAATTGTTTAGGTACTATGTTGTATATTTTTTTATAAAATGTAAAGAGTAAAAAATTAGTCTAAGATTGTGTATTATGTGTCTCAATTTAAATCTTCGAATAATACTATGCAGAATATGAGTTTCTTTTTATGGAATAGAGGGCAAACGAGCAGACGTATCGCCTGATGGTAAGCGATTACCGCCGCCCATGGACACCCTTAACACAAGAGGCGTCACAAGTGAGTTGCCGGCCTTGGGGGATGGGGAGGGGGATGAGGGGAAGGGTTGGATTTTGGGCCTCCGGTATCCTCAGTCACTCGGTGAAACACAGCGCAGGCGCTGTTTCACACCAGTTTACTGTAAATGGATCTACAAAGAAAATCTCTGGAACTATAAAGAAAATTGAACTATTTACTTGATTTTTGAAACTCTTTATTACATTTAAAGATACTGCGGTCCTCGTAAAAAGGTTTTTTTTGTTATAACGTTTCTTAACCGTAACGCATTTTTCCTGTACAGAGGGACTCAAGCATCTAGCGATAACAACATTGTGTTAGAACTACAAGACGGACAATTTACCTATTACTGTGTGTACTTATTCTGTCCGAACTTTTAATCGTTGACCAAAATCCTGGTTCATGAAAGGCATTTTGTTTTGAGAATTAATAACTTGATTGTCATGTTTTTTTTAAATATAAGCCTAATATTATCTATACATATATTAATATGCGAATGGAGGAGTATCAAATTTGGCACGGTTGAAGTTTGTATTGAGGAGGAGAGCAGAAAGCTAAAAAAGATAATGGTCGAATTTCGACCACTGGGCGATCACTTGTTGTTTTAAATAAGAAATGGGACACAGACTATTGATTTTTACAAAATTATCAACTGTTTTGTAGTGATGCAACATTTTAAATTGATACCAATTAATGTATTTTTCAGGTACGAATAGTTAATGACAACACAGACCTAAACTTATATAGAATAAATAGAATGTTATGTGTAAGTAAATCCGTGATACTTTTTAATTCCTCTTATTAAAGGTCACCTGGTAAATGTAAAATTGTTATGTACGAAGGCACAATTATTTTGATTTGACTACAATCGATTTTTAAGTTTTAAGCTGTCTTATCAATTGACACGAAAACAAACACGAAAAATTATTTCCAAAATACGGTTCTGATTTGTTATTATAACAAAATATTATAATTTTCTATGTGATAATATATATATTTGCGTAATATAAGTAAAAAAATTCATAAAGAGAAAATATTGCATTTTTGCACATACATTTATTTGATTGTGCGTCCCCTGTTACAAAAAAGGTTTGTCGAATATTTCAGTGTTTGTATTTTTATACAGATAACCCGAATAACAGGCGCATTTTCGTACTGGGAGAGTGATATAATGCGCGTCAACCCTTTTGTAGTCCTTGTTAAATGCCTACCAATAGCTGTCACTATAATAAATCTGGCTACAGCCTTTATCTTCGGTAGCGCCTGTGAGTCGTACTTGCCGGGACACTCATCGTATTTATTCGTCAACTGCTCAGGTGTTATGATATTGAATGACAATAAGGATCAAAATATAAGATGTGAGTATAGCTAAACAGAGAATGTACATATTTATACACTGGTAACACTGGTAACACGACATAAGGGTATTTATATATATATATATGTATAGAATAACCTTGATGGATAGTTAAAATTTCTCTGAAATTTCATCATGCCAAAACAAAATCATTAAAAAATAAAAATTTACGTAAACAATTAATAATCTTGTCTTGAAATTAGATACCAATACTTGTTTTTTAATACCTTGGTGGTACAAAACACATATTTAAATTCATTTTTTCGTTATAAGCTGTTTAAAATTATCCTGGTGTCGTATCGCATTGATCCTAAATAATAAAATGAAATAGGTACTTTAATAATTTTATATCTTTTCTTAAGACAATGGATTTAAAAGAAATACCAGTAATATTTCTATCTATTTAGGTACTAGTCTTTACAAATATCTAAGAAATTGTTTTTAAAACTTATAACCCACAATATTGTACACGAGGTGATAGCTGGAGTAGATAAGGTAACGGGCGTGCATTATACAAAATGAAAAAGGGGGATATAATTTTTTTTAAACAAGTTTTAATAGATACATAGTAAGGGTCTTCATTTATCAGAAACGATTCAGAAGCTATTATTTTTAATATCGTTAGTATGTTTTACAAATTCACTACTAAATTATTAATTTGAAAATTGATTCTAAAACCTTTTACTCACGGAATTATTCCTATTCAAAATCAGTGAATCAGCATAGCTTTTTTTGGTATAGGAGAGCAAACAAATAGACGGGTTCCACTAATTCGTAATTCAGTTTACACAAAATGTCACAGTTATTAGCTGATACGACCCAACTCCCAAAGTGTGGAGAGACTGTCAGGTATTATCACTATATAGCCAGTAATAATTGAATTTTCTCCAACTTCCGGCCGAAACTACACATGACAGATATTGGAAACCATCTTGTAATAAATATAATAGTTGCTACTATCGGAATAGTACCTAAATAGTTCTTAGTGTAATTTATTTTTCCAAACTTATACTAAACGGGTATTTAGAGCACTTGTCTTTTTATCGTATCTATTATATAATGAGATATCAAATTTTATAGGAGAAAATACTGAGGTTAAAGCTACATGTTAAAAGAAAAGTTTGCTAATGAAAATAAATAAAAGAAAACATAGTCCTTCATAAATATTACGTTAGTCACCGGACAAAATCACAAATGATTACGTCATATATCAAATGAACTTCGTAACGGAAATCAGAAAAGCTTTGGATAAAAGCTTTAACTCGTTTTTTCATTTGTACTTAACAGATTAATAGCTCAAAAAATTCAGTATCAAAAATACAGTACGCCAACAGTGCATTAAATTAACCGTTCATTGCAAATGTGTGGTCATGTTTTATGTACTTTCCACAGATGCATACACTGAATATGCGTACACATTCTACTGGGTGTACGAGGTATTTGTGGGTATGTACTTATTGTAATTGATACGCTTGTATTACGACCGCAGCTGTATTGGAATGAATGGAAGGCAATGATACTGTAGGGATTTACTCAGATGTTAAGCCTTTTTTGCCTTTTTTTAATTTATAGTTTTTTTAGTGTATTTGTATATTTTTATTATATTATTCAATTGTTTACATCTTTACCTAGTCAAAGTTTGAAATAAGAAATAGATGATTTATTTTTAAAATGTGCTGGACTATTTATAGAAGTGGAATTCCAGAAAAAAAATCCTCTTCGTTGTCAATAATTCTATATATATCACAGCCAACTAGCTTAAGTAGCCGTCCAATCAACAGCCTCGCCTCTACCAAACAGAGCCGTTCAACTAGCGTCCGTGTTAGGAATAGAGGAACTAGGGCAAGGTTAGGTTAGGTTTTTTGTTTCTTTTTTATTTATTTTAAGCTAGTTTTTTTTGTTTCAAAAGAAAGAAACCTAACCTAACATAAAACTAGTGAAGCAGTGCTGTTTGGTAAAGAACTAGGTTAGGCCGTAATTGAACGGCTAAATAAGCTAGTTGGCTACAACATATATGTAAAACAAGTGTAGGTATATTAAGAATGATTTCATGCAAGTTTGAAAAAAATATCCAAACTAAAAAAAAAGTACTTTTCAAGGGTGAAGTGGGTTGTATTAATGTCAAAAATTAATATTTTACTTTTATCCAGGACTGGGTTGTAATCCTGTCGGTATGTACAACATAGTGGACACGTGGCTAGTGATGTGCCTGCAGATTACTGGCTTTCTATACTTTGCTTTCATGTTCGGCTACGTCGCATCTACAAGGTCCGCATCTGCGTGTGCACTGTTGGAACATAATGTATGACTTAATTGTAATTGTTCCTTCGTTCGTTCTCTTAGATGCTACTATACTTACTAGATATACACACATTAGATTTTATAGAGTTGTAGTACAGTATAGTAGTGATAATACTTACTGATATTAATGTGAAATTTTTATATCCTTTGATTTCTGATCTTTTAAGCACATTTTGCTTAAATAAATAAACAAACGATCGTAAAACCCTAAAACTTATTTTTGCCAAGTATAAACAATAATACAATAAAATTTGATGAACGTAAAATAGCGAAAATAATTTTCCTTACCTTGCAAGTTAAGCTATGGAATAAATCTTCTTTATTTGTTATGACTGTAACAAATTTAAAACATTTTAAAAATAATGTATACGCGATTATAGCCTGTTATTGCCTTGGTTATCTCGTTTTGTGGGTAGCTTTATAAAAGGCCCTCGCCCAGTGGGATATTAATGACTGCTTCTCATTGTAATAAATGAAAAGTAACTGTATTTAAGTTACCATTTAAACTTTATCTAAGTTTAATAATAAAGCAAAGTTACATCCAGCCACGTTAAGGTGTATGCAAATGAAGCGATTAGTCCAGAGATATTAGCATTTACACATTATATTACTCTCATTATCTCTAACTATGTTGCTATATTAACATTAATGGCTTCTTAAGTTTAGAATGTGTCTAATGGCTCTACTATTTATGTCCCATATGCCCAAATTATAATGTATAATAATAATAATATTTTTATCTGTTTACTTCAACTCGGTTGTGATTACATGTCAACTTCGAATTAAGTACTGTAACTTTAATTGAGTAAAAAGTGTAATGTATATTTAATAATATTCATCATCAGCCTATCGCAGTCCACTGATAACAATATTATGAAGAGGTAAAGTTTGAATTTTGGAGTGTAAGGGGGCGAACCACAATTTTTCGCTCTCAGCCAACTTCATCTGCATGCGGGTGTACCCTGCTGAATAACAAACGAGGCTCTGGCAGCCGACCGATGGCGGTATATCCATCCCAACAGGCGTAACTAAATACAATAGGCCGGTGATGGGCAGCAGCGTCACCGGTGCAACAAGTTATGCCCTGCGATCACCAACCCGCCTGCCCAGCGTGGTGATTATAGGCAAATCCCTCCATGAGTAAACAACAGAAGCCACGGCCCCCAGCCCAGTTCCCGCTAGTTCCGCTATTCCTGGTCATGGTGGCGACCACGGTTACTGCGGGGCAAGGGGTGCTAAGAATCACCGGGTTACGGGAGGCCACCATAAACGTCTGACCCTGGCAACATTTAACGGCTACACGTTACGGCTAGACACGCATCTGGCACAACTTGAGGTGGAACTTGGGAAGATTAGGTGGCATATCTTAGGGTTATGTGAAGTTCGAAGAGAGGGGGAGGATACCTTAGCCCTCGATTCAGGCCACCTGATATAATTCCGCGAGGGAGATCAACGATCCCAAGGTGTCGTGGGGTTTCTCGCAAGTCGCTTTCTGGCAACGTTGTGGAAATTTCCAGTATCATTATCCAGCTTACCGAGAGGTATAGCCTAAAGGTAATACAAATGAGTTGGAGGATATGTTCGATGACATATCGAGGGCCCTCCACTTCACTACTAAAACCCACTACAACGTTGCTATGGGTGACTTCAACGCCAAAGTGGGAATACGAACCTGCAACGAATCGGTAATAGGATCCCATGGATTTGGAAACGAGCATCATCGGGAGCAAATGCTCATCAACTTTCTCGAGTGGGAGGGGTTGTTTTTGATGAACTCATTCTTCGAGAAGCGGCCCCAAAGAAAGTGGACGTGGCAAAGCCCCGACGCTATGACCAAAATTCTAATCGATTTCATCATGACGGACAGAAAGCACATATTCAGAGACGTCTCAGTGCTCAATAGCCTTAACACCGGTTGTGGTCACCAACTAGTCCGAGGCTCTCTGAATATTAACTTCAAGGCTGTCCACATGATCAATCCAGGCTCCGACGAACTCTGCTCCAAATTGCGATGGGATCTGAAAAATTCCAGTCAAATCAGGAAAACCGATTTGATGCCATGGAAACCACAAGAGACGTAAACAGAACCCTGAAAATGTGGTTCGGATCCTCAGGAATGAAGGTACGAGATTTTGTTAAATGCAGCACAAAAATACGAAGTCGAAACTTTGAGAGAGGACACTAGGGTTAATGAAGGACCGACGAGAGAACCCGCCAGTCACTTCGTCGGCAAGGCGGAATCTAAACCGAGAAATTAGTAAGCGTGGACGACACGACCTCCGATGCTCCAACACTCTTTTGATTGAAAGAGCAATCGAACAGAATCGGGGGTCAAAAGTATTTGTGCAATCTCTTGAAAGAAGCAACACGAAGTTGACCACAGCGAGCGGAGAAGTCGTTGCTTCCAAGCCGGCCGTCCTTTCGGGATTGGAAAGCTTCTACGGCAGTTTGTACGCTTTGCATGTATCTCGACCTGATCCCGACAATGAGGACCCTAGAGCCACATTAACACGACACTACAGCGAAGATCTGCCAGAAGTCAGCATTGACGTAATCGAGATGGTTTTTGGGCAGCTGAAAAGTGGAAAAGCCGCTGGAGAGGACGGCGTCACTACAGAGCTGTTAAAGTCTGGAGGTAAACCCGTATTGAGGGCGCTCAAAAAGCTTTTCAACGCTGTCCTGTTCAAAGGGAGAACTCAATAGGCGTGGCGTAGGAGTCTAGTCATCCTGTTCTTCAAAAAGGGTAATAAAACCATGTTAAAGAACTATCGACCCATTTCCCTCCTAAGCCACGTCTATAAGCTGTTTTCAAGAGTCATCGCGAACCGTCTTGCGCGAAGACTCCACGAATACCAACCAACGGAGCTGGCTGGGCTTCGGTGCGGATATGGTACCATAGACCACATCCACACAGTGAGGCAGATAATAAAGAAGACCTAGTATAATCAGCCCCTGTGTCTAGCATTAGTGGACTATGCGAAGTCCTTTGACTCGATTAAGATCTGGTCTGTTCTAGAGCGTTGTCTCTGTGCTGCAGCATTGCCAAGTGGATTGCAACTATACACTATAAAGCCGCCACTATGTCCGTCTAAGTATAGGATTAGCATACAAGACCCACACCATTGCATCGAGAAGTGAGACAAGGGGACATTATATCCCCGAAATAGTTCACTAATGCAATGGAGGACTTGCTTAAGACGCTGCACTGGAAAGAGCGCGGTATGAACATCAGTGGCGAATACATCTCTCACTTGCGATTTGCAAATGACGTCGTCATCATGGCAGAAACGCTGCAGGACCTACAACAGATGCTGAACTGCCTGGTTGACTCTTCTGTGCGCATCGGCTTTGAGATGAACTTAGACAAGACCAAGGTCATGTTCAATGAACATGTACTATCAGAACCGGTTGCGGTACACGGTACCGTTCTCGAAGTTGTTCAAGAATATATATACTTCGGGCAGACTTTGCAGTAAGGTAGAAACAACTTTGAAGACGAGGTGAACAAGAGAATTCAGCCGGGTTGGGTAGCGTTTGGGAAGCTTCGTCGGGTCTTCTCATCGTCGATCCCACAGTGCCTAAAGACGAAAGTTTTCAATGCCTGCGTTCTACCCGTAATGACTTACGGAGCCGAAACGTGACACTTACGGTACGACTGGTCCATAAGTTGAAAGACGCTCAGCGTGCTATTGAGAGGGCTATGCTCGGCGTTTCTCTAAGGGATCGCTTCTGAAACAAGGTGATCCAACAAAGAACCAGGGTCATCAACATAGCCCAAAGGATTAGCAAGCTGAAGTAGCAGTGGGCTGGTCACATTTGCCGTAGAAACGATAACCGTTGGGGTAAAAGAGTTCTTGAGTGGAGACCGCGTCTCGGCAAACGTAGTGTAGGACGTCCACAGGCCAGGTGGAGTGATGATTTGCCCAAGACGACTAGCAGGAGCTGGATGCGAGAAGCCATAGATTGAACTAAGTCTCGTGCAATTCGAGAGGCCTATGTTCAGCAGTGGACTGCGTTACGCTCATGATGATGATGTTGTAGGGGGTAATCTCAAAATCTACTGAACCGATTTTGGAAATTATTTTACCAATAGAAAGCCACTTTTGTGAGTATTGTATGCTATAAAATAAACAAAAATATGAAAATACTATTGTGGGCATTAAACATTTTCAAGTAGCCCGCTAGTACTTAATAACCAGTTGCGAGCGTAGTCTATGAATACCTTTAATAATACTTTTTATTTTTAATAAAAATTTAATATTTTTGGTCAGTCTTCTGTACGTCCATGTTTTTAATATTTCATTGGGATATAAGTCAAGTCTCTAATTTCTTTTTAGAATTACTTTTACCGTAAATTTTAGGAAAATATTAGTAGCAAAATGAAATAACCAAAGTTTAATTACCTTCGAAATAGTGTATATTGTTGGCTCTAGTTCTACGTATTACGGCTGAAGTTCCATCATTAAAAATATTACGACTTTGTAGTTCCAGTACAGTAATTATATTAGTTTTAACGAGCTTCGTCCTCGTTTGTGTTATAGGAAAAAACAAAGGATCTGGCAAACTTTCTATACCAGGAGAATGTTGATCCTATACTCACGGCAAAAACATTGAAATATTTCGAATATGTGTGGAAGAGAACTAACGGTAGTAATCCACAGGTCAGTAATTTTGTGAAAAACTAGTACATGTGAAGTATTTAATTGGATACACAGTGTTGTAGTAAAATACATGCAGTATTTCTATAAAAAAGATACTCAACATAATTCTAGGGCAACGCTGACGGCTACTGCTATAAATATTTTTTAACTGGCGTACATTTTGTTTGTTTCAGATTTTATATTTCACGTAAATCAAGTGTAATATTTTTTTAATGATAAAAAGCTGTAACAAACCGTATTTTTTGGATTTATTACATTCATGATATTTACTGAGTACGGAGTCGTAGTCACTATCAAAATATTTATTCCATTTTGATAGTGCTAGTAGTAGAAGTGATAGTACGCTTGATATTCCTAAAATTTTACAAAGCATTTTGGTGATAATGTCGGTACATACTGTAGCCGCAAAGAAATTTGTCGATAGGTGTAGTCGCTATGGGGCTTTATAATTTTATCAGTTAATTAACATCATAATTATACCCATCATCAAACAGGTCATTTTAACTAATTTTAGGACACATAAGCCTACATATTGACATTAAAATAGTTTTCAAATATTTTTAGTTTTAAAAAAATATAATATGCAATAATACACGAATAAAAATTATAAAGGTAGTAAAAGTTCTGATACATAAGCGCTAATAGATCTGTAGTTCGATGTTACCAATAACTTAAAATCATAAATACTTCCATAATTTCTTACGAAATAAAGATCTAAATGAATAGTTTAATATATTTTAAAGGTCTACAAAAATGAGAGACATATTAAATATTTTATTTACCTATTGGTAAAACTAAATCAAAATATAAACCAGCAACGTACCGAAACCCAAGAAATAAATTCTCGCTAAACGAGAAGCTATATGATATTCTGATGCCGTATGTATCCTATTTCGATGATCATATTTCAATAGTGCTTGAAAATGAGATAGTGAGGTTCTATATAGAATAATGTACCCATATATTATGTATTCAAGAGTATTATTTAGATAGTGTTTTGTATTTCTTAGAAAATATGTCGGCGTCTGAATTCAGCTCTAATGGAAGATACGCTTGTGTTTATGTACGAACGTGCGCTTCGCGAAGTGCCATTATTTGGGAAGGTGGAAAGGTCCTTCATCAGGGTCATCACGCAACACCTACATGAAATGTATTTTCTCAAGGGTGACACTGTTATTCAATGTAGAGATATACAGCCCTATATATTTATTATTTATAGGGGAAAGGTACGTTATATTTTACTGTAATACATTTATTAGTTATACCTGCGAGGATACATTGAAGTAAAATTAATCCCAATCCATTGAAGCCGAAGACTTTAATGAGCTTATTATTTAAGTAAACGCTCCAAATTTTTTATTTCTTGGTAACGATCATAATATTACCTAAATATATCTAAATGTTAGTATTAGTTTGTGTTACTTAAGTTCTCGTTAGATTCATTTAACTCAGTCCACATATAGGTGTATTTGGGCGCCACTTTATGGGATTCTCATTTTTTATAAACCGTCAGAGAGTTTTAAAAAATACAGTATTAAGAAAATATTCAAAATAATGACACGTATATTTTCTTTGGTACATTGGTTGTGTACATTAAAAACTTAAATAACAATATACAATTAAAGATACGAAGTATGTACTTTTAATAATTTTATTTAAAGGTAAATAAGCACTTTTAATTACGTTTTGGCAATACTAAAGTGTGATTAAGAATGTTGGAATTTTAAAATGACAAAATCACAGAAGGTCACCCTTTAGCTGAACTTTTATACACAACTTCTTTAACGAATAAAGCTTCTTTAATCGTAGGAAACTCAATAAAGTTGAATTCAGTTGAATGTAGTTACTTGTTTTTTTCAATATGGTTTGTGGAGTTTCCAGAACAAGTAAAAAAAAACTAATGTTATAGGCATTTCTTTTAAATCCACTGTTCCGCCTGATTTTACCTCATTACAAAAACATTGTATCGCTTACGTTATACGTACCTCATTTATATGCATAGATATTTTTTACTACCCATCCGACAGTCCGGGTCTACAGTCAATCTTTCAAGTCAAATATCATTCAAGGTAAGTGATCGGATATTTTATGTATTCCCGAGACATGCCGACTCACTGAACAGGAAGAATAAGAAAGGTTTTTGAATTTATACCTTCACTTTTTGTTGTTTTTATTAAAAAACAATACATGTACGAGTATGTAATGTTCGATATTTGAAGTGCCTTTGAATACTTTCAATAAGATCCGTTTTTTAAGCTGATATCAACTACCTACTTAAATAGGCTATAGTTTGTAATTCGTTAAAGTATGAAATATTCTATTATAAGTGCTATATTTCATTCTATTATAGGTGGATGTTTTAACTTCATATAACGAAATGATAACGTGTATGGGACCAGGTGGAATGTTTGGAAATTTCACTGGGGTAAGTGTATCTCCTAATAAAAATATCTAACTGGGAGACATGTTCAAGGTTAGTAGTCATTTGGCAAATGAATTCCAAGAAATCAATTCGAACATCAATTAGGACGTTTCAACAAGATATACAAGTTGATTCCTATTTTTTTTAAGAATTAATAATCGTGTTAGTTTTATAAAAAAAAATGTTTATATAAGTCGTACTTTTTTATTTTTTCAGCAACCAGTTTCATGTTCGGAAGTAACAATTTATGCCAGTCGAAGTCTAGACCTGCTAGTTTTACCGAGTGCGACTTTTTTCAACTTAATTAAATATTACCCTAAAATCCAGGAACCGTTAACGAAAGCATTTCAAACTTCTAGAGATTACATTTTACCGATCACAATGGAAACAAATGACGATACCTCGTCAGGTGAAATCATAACCGTGTACTTTTTTATACAATAGGTTATTGTGTACTTCATGATTTGAAAAGATTCTAACAAATATGTTATTACATACTTAAAATAGATATCGAAGCAATCAAATCGCTAGGCGAAACATTATTTTTTCTCAAATAAGAATCATCATATTAAATAAACTGTCATGATTGAGCACTATGCGCGGAACGCACGGATATCTGGCGTAAATATCGTAAGGTATAGAGTCAAACAAATAATGCCAATATATGGTTATACATACATATTGAATTAAGTTATATTTTTTCTTAGTTGTGAATATAGGTAAAATTATATTCTATACAGATTACTGTGAACTTTATATATTTTACGAGATAAAATTTTTCAACTTCAACACTTACATTTCTTACAAGTGTTATGCTATACTTAAATACAATATCATTTTTTCAGATGGAGAATCAGACGACGAATTGGCTTCGTATGAGTCAGGAAGCACGTTTAGAAGCGACTCGAGTAAAGGTGATGTGTCAGGTGTGTCAAATTTGATGAATCATGTCGGCACATATTGACCGGCTCCACCGCACTCCTTTTTCGTGAGTTTTGAATGGTAGGGTTTGATCCCCGGTAGCCTCTTACCGGGAATCAAATTACATCATTCAAAGGCCGGCTAGGTACTTGTTTCTTTTGAGAGGCAGGAGTCCGTGGACAATGGAAGCCCTTCTTGTCTGATCCATTCTAGTAACATAAAAAATATGGAGGACTCATGGTGTTGACCAACTGTGTTAGATATGTTCACACCTGGTATCCCTCTAACACAACGATGTGTGCAGAAATTAAATAAAAAGGACCTGCTCCAGCGAGTATACTTAGATGAAAATAAACCGCAATTTGTTGTACTACAAAATCGGAGATAAATTAGAAAAAAACCAGATAAACATACAAAGGAGGAGTAGAAAATCAGATTTGACCATTGTTTGATAAAAGTGAAGTATTTACGGCAATATTCAATTCACGATTGCCCTAAAATAAATGTAGTACTTACTGGATTTTTTTTATTTCCTAGTCCACAGTCAGAAATAAAATATTAAAAACATTTCATGGGGTATGGTAAGACAGTTTATTGTTCCTGAGGATGTCTCATATTATGATAAAACACTTCTACGAATTGTGCCTTGATACAAATAATTCATCGTTTATTGTGGTGCCAATCATTCTTTATTATTTAGTAGGGCACCTATCTTTGAACGCGTCCATGTCGAGCTTTGGCCAAACAAAATCTACAACTAGTGTATCTACTTATCAAAGTGTGACCAGTGCCTCGAACATTCTACAGCCTGGAACTAATCTGTTTCAGGTAAAACGATATTGTTTGCATTCTAGAATTAAATTCACTTGTACTTATTCTACTATTTTTTTTTATTTATGTTTACACCTGATCGGTTTCGCCTTATGTCATCATCAAATATGTAATGTATTGTAAAAAGTTCCATCAAGTGCCGACAATCGAGACTATAAATTACGATATTGTATGATTTCATGAAGTTTCTATTTATGAATTTGTTTGGATGCCCATTTGTAATAGTAGGAGAGTAGAATGCTACATATACCTTAATGATTTTTAAATATATAGTTACAGTAATACATTTATACGATAAATACTTTATTAATAAAGTATTAATCGTATAAATAATATAAAATAGCAATTATAGCTTAAGCTAATATAACGTTAACGTTTTTTAAACTATTATTTGTATACATAATTTGAAAGGTTGATAGTGATGGTCTGTGACTCCATGACAATGATTTTAATATTAAGTGCATATATAATACTATTCTCCTATCTATATAAATTACCTGTATAATGTATGCATACGTGGCAGGAATAAGATGAATAATGTATACTATCCTTTCCTTTCCTTTTTTATATAAAAAGGTAAGCAAATCATTTGTCTACAGTCTTATAATATATTCTACTAAGATATATGTTTATACTTTTACGACATACGTTGGTGTACATTGTATACTAACGGTGTCTTGCCTCTAAGTTTTCTGAGGAAATAAAATATGTATGGGCAGACTCGCACTTGTTTCAACTTATGTATAACATCTGTTTACTTGTTTAGCATTTTTATGAAATCTCAATATAATATGAAAAAGTTCCCTCACAATATTGATAAGGTTATCTTTATACTATTTTAAAACTAAGTGTTAATTTTGCAAAAGAAATTTAATATTCACGTAATTTAAGGAGTAAAGCGTATTTTTTAACCGACTTCAAAAAGTTCAAGAGCTTTTTGTTTTGATTTATATTTTTGTAAGTACCTATACTTCTCATTTAGTGCCCACTTAATGTGGTAAATTCAGAAATGAAGAACCACGCTTCGGCATGCATGGGCCGGCTCGACCCGAGTGATTTCATGGCCTCACAGAAAACCGGTGTGAAAGAGCGCCTGCACTGTTTCACCGAGTGAGTGAGGATACGAGAGGCCAATAATCCAACCCTTCCCCTCATCTCCCTCCCCATCCCTCAAGGCCGGCAACGCACTTGTGACCCCTCTTGTGTTGCGGGTATCTATGGGCGGCGGTAATCGCTTGCCATGAGGCGATACGTCTGCTCGTTTGGCCCCTATTCCATAAAAAAACACAGCTCATTAAACTTGAAGATGTTGCTCATATAATGTGTCACATCTTTCATTCCACTATAACCTTTTTAAGTCAAACATTCCCTTTCAGAGTTATGGCTATTTAACATGTTTCATGGTGACCTTCTACTTCGTTCTAGAGTCATATGACCTGGTGACCCTTAACGATTGCTTTGTACTTTATTGGGTACACGCTATTTGTGATGTGTATTTCTATATCAAGATCTATTTAACAATGCATCAGGTAATTATTGTATGTATGGTAATTTAATATTTAAAAAGTACTACTGATTACATACTTAATAATAATTACGTAATATGTAGTTATATTCATTTTCTTAGTATAAGAGTTTTTTACATCGTACATCTATATTTCTACTGTCAAATTTTATAATTTACATTCACTAATGTCGTTAGCAAAATGAACTAATCAGTAAGCATTTTTTAATTGAATCTCGAATTGAATCGATTTGTCAAACCGAGAGTTAGTAGTCCTAACGATGCGATATTGTCATTTCAATTTAGTTTGTTAATTTCAGAGGGTTTCTATCACTTTCTTTTTTTCTGTAGTTAAACAAAGTCCTTAATTTTGCTGAAAAGAATATACATAAGTTAGTTGTAACTTTTGTCTTGATAAAAAAGATATTTTAGTCCAAAATCTCTTTAAGAAATTTCAGTTTTTTACAAGAAAAGCTAACACCAATACCGAAAGCTGCTCAAATTTTAAATTAATTCAATAGTAATTTTTTTACATAAGCTTGGTGTTTTGTTATATTTGTAGAAAATTGAATGATAAGTTAATTAATACATTTATTGTTTTAAGTCATATTATACCTAACAAACATCAGCTACATAAGTTACATTTAAAACCAATTTAGTTGAATAAGAACAAAAACTCAATATTTAGCCAATACATATGACTTAAGTAAGAGAAGCTATTTTAATAAAACGATTTTTGGTTTAGTGTGATGTGTATTTTTCTTTTTGACATTCATTTGACCTTCACGATATATCGAAACTCAAAATAATAAAATGTGGACTTGCGTAAATAAAACATCTTAAATTGTATATACAGGGATACATAAGCAGACATGGAGTCTTGGTAATAGATGAACAGAAGTGTCGCAGAAGGTACTACAAGCACAAGCTATGGATTTGGAGCGATATTCTAGCTAATTTCCCTTTCGAACTTATTGGTATTTGCCTACCGTGAGTTAATTAAAAAGATGTAACTACTTTTAAGTTTAGTATTTATGGAAAATAATCCACACTTAATATTGTGAATTAGAAAGGTAAGTCTGGCTGTCGTTATCGGGAAAGCTCCCGTTTAAGCCGCTGCACCTATTATAATGAAATTTATACCATGTATATATATCAACAACTCATAATGTGCCACTGCTAGGCTCGAGTCTCATCTCAGGAGAGGGACAAGACAACGTTGTGGCTACGTAATCTTGCCGTTGGACGTTTTCAAGCCGCCCTAAGGCCTCCAACTAAGCTTCACGACTGTTTGACCGTAAATTGCTAAACGTTATACTCCGCTTCCTTACTTATCGAAATATTAAAATATAATTGTACGCTTTGTTACACTTTAAACTCACTTTAAAAAGTTGGTTTATGACGTTTACGTTAAATTTACAGAAACTTCGGTACCCATGGAATACATTACTTGCGAGTTAATAAATTCTTTCGGCTTAAGTATTTGTATGAATTTTATCGAACAACATCCAGAGAGCTTACAAACAATTTGACATCATTACAGGTAACAATAGCTTACTAAAAAGTTGAGAATTTAAAGAATTCTTAGTTATTATTACTCTTTTTTATGATTTTGTACCCAAAGGGTAAAACGAGCCCTACTACTAAGACTTCACTGTCCGTTTGTCTGTCTGTCTGTGCGTCTGTCACTAGGGTGTCGACGAAGTTTGGCCGGTTCTTTAGTGTTTTCAAATTTTACCATCAGGCAATAAATAGGAATTGCTAAGTAAAATACTTACATATCCAATACTTATGGGCTGAATCTTCGTTTTGCCGTATAGCAGTGAAATAAACACCAAAATCTTAGGGAAAACTAGAAAAAATATTACTACAGCTTAAGCAGGTAGTCGGAACTTCTGAATGACGATCCGGTATTTACTTGTAGAATTTCTTTAAATTGGCAAATATTGTTCTCTTAAACGCGCAAACTTCTTCTCCAAGACATATTAACCTTAAGTTGTTATCTTTTTTACAGGTTGTGATGACAATAATAATGGTAGTGCTGATGATTCATACTTTTACGTGTATTTGGCTTCTCACAATGATCGGTTATTTACCCATTAGTTATATTCGGACACTCAAGATACCACAAATTAATTCGTTAGTAACCTTTCTTATACTATCTTCTTTCTACTATCTTATAATAAAGATACGAATTAAAATGAAATTTTATAACAATTAATTAAACTAAAATATATTCGTGATGCACTAAAATGTCCTACCTTGGTACCGAGAAAACATTATTTCTTATTGATTTCTTGATACCACTATATCAATTATATCACCAATAAATATCCTTTTATTATGATACAAACATTTTTGGCACTTTTCTATTTTATTTATTTAAGTAAATTATGAATTAAAATGTTGAGCACTTCTACTTATGAGGTCAACGTTTATTGTTTCAATTGGCATTTTATAAGATGACATCTTCTTTTTTCTTCTATAGAGAAACGCCCCATCGTCAATGGGACTATGTCAGTTCATTTTACGTTATTGCCGCTCAACTTACAACAACCGGGACGGACGAGTTTCTTATTGACGATATTCTACCAATGACAATCTTGGGTGTCACTCTCGTGTGTGGCCGAATGTTGGCAGCCATAGTCGTTGCAACTTCTATACAACTGGCATATGCTACTAAGTATGCACTTACGGCCTACGAGAAAGTTACGAAGGAGCTTCTTAACATGTTACAGAACCAAGGATTGTCTAGTAAGTTTCGCCACTGTACTTATCATAATCAGAGTAAACGACATTCATTGTGTAGTGTGATGTGATTTTCATGTAACTAAGAACATACTAACTGTCTATTGATTTTCGTGTCCCAAATGTATATTTTATTGGAATAGAGCCAAAGGAGCTCAACGTCTTACATTCATGATATTCAATGCTCTTTTCGTTCAGGTAATATATTTTTAGGTCTATTAAAATACCAACTTTATGTACATACGTATTTGTATACGGATGTGTAACTATAAATAAATGAGATAAATATGTTGACGTTTTGGTTTAGGGGGTTTTGCGAGTTAAATTCTTGTTGGGCATTCGAGTGCCAAAGATTTTGTGTCGAAGCCTCAAATTACCCTTTGTCGAACACATATTTACAACTGACATCATACACCATTTTCTTACTAGTGGAAAAGGTCGAATCAAGTTGGTATACACATGTATAGTATATGTGTGTATATGTATATACGTCAAGTACTAAAAGTACGAATATACAAAATTATTTCTGGTACACTTCTTTTGAAACTAATGTGTAGATCGTAAATAAATGCTTCGTTCAGTCTTTTTCTCTAACTTATCTATCTTTGATACGTTCTAATTGTTATAGATTATCAATTAAAGAAGTTGTGGAAGTACGTTAAACAACTTTGGATGACCGAACGTGGGCGACAGGTACTTATTAAAATACTTCTCTATCAATTATTAATTTGGATTGCTTCACATTTTTTTCTGTGCTAATAAACTTCAAGAAACTCAACTTGTTCATTAGAAATGGTTATATATACCGAGTGATTGATTGTCACAAATAACACGAATTAACTAAATGGAGGCAATAGTCATAATAGTACCTAAAATTATTTAATTAATAAAGTGCTAGATCAGAGCTTATACTAGCTACGTTTTATATGAGCAAATTGAGATTTATGTGTTAAATGGTAAGAGAGTTTTCACAGGAAACTGAAACTATTTATATCGAAATGTGTTTTTACCTATAATTTACGACAAGAAATTTTAAAGGTTGACTTCCATTATGTATCTTAGCTTCCAGTGTTATTAGCACAAACACCATACGTGCGTCGTTGTGACCTGATGTCGGCAATGTTTGGTCATCACTTAAGGAACTGTTATTTATTTGCCGACACTGGCGAATCCTTTCTTCGACAGTTAACTGTTGCACTCGATTACACTATTTTCTTTCCTGGTAAGCAAGAACCATAATACATACAGAATGTATTTGTTTGTGTTTGTTGACTTCCTATTTATGACTAAATCTAATACTAAGCTCAAGCGTCAGCTCAAGTTTTTAGCTGAAATCAACAGACAAATTTTAATCAATCATCTTTACTTCAATTTTTCTTTCATACTCTAAAATCCTACTTCATATTATAAACGTGAGAGTTTGTAAGGTTGTTTGCTACTCTTTCACGTAAAAACTACTGAATGGATTTTTATAATAATATAGCTTATACATTAGAATAACACAGGCTACTATTTGCCGCGATAACCGACATATACGAGGGCTGAGCCGCGGGTAACACCTAATATGAAATATATCCAAGGGTAGGTGGGTTAAAAAGTGATTTTTGATTAAAAACACTATTCTTTTATATATTCATTCGCAATTTTGAATTACAGTTTGAAGTCATAGTGATTTCGATTTACTTGTATGTTTTACTTATTTCATGCACATTACGTTTAGCCATAATTCAGTTAAAATACAAAATCTATTTGTTTGATATCGAGTCAAAGACGGACATTATGCTATATCTTTGTTTTAACGTCTTCTGAACCCTTGTAGGGAACTACATCGTAGTGGCTGGGGATAGCGAAGCTAGAATGTACTGGGTGGCTTCGGGTACAGTGTCCGTCGTTTCAATTCGACGCGATTTCACAGAGATCATTCACGAGACTCTTGGTCCCGGGGATATGTTTGGTATACTACAAGGCATGCATAGAGGAGTCACTCACAGTTTTTCTTATAGAGCAGATACAAAGGTAAATGTACCTATAAACATTTAAGAGCGTCATATCTGAGCCATATATTGTTTTATTATCATTTTCATAGTCGGCCTATAGTCATCCGTTATTCGACTAAAAATTATGAAATGATTTTAAAAATACAAATACTTTAGTATTTTTTCAATATTATTCATATCAGGGTAAAAAATTAATTATAAAACGTTTAAAGGCATTTAGTATCATTCAAATAATTTGTTCAATTACTAGACTTTGTAACTTTGAATCTTTTAATTTAATAATATTATTAGCTACAGGTAAGTAGCTACCAAGTCTTTTTATACTCATTAGTGTTTTCCTCGTTTTTATTAAAAAAACAGTCAACAGAGCGGATGTCTGCAAATTCAGAGTTACAAGTACGTTACCGGCCCTTGAAAATTTTGTGTTACATAAGTAAACATTTTGTGAATCGTATTCATATTTGGTGCTGGCTTTAGTCGATAATATTTTATATTAATCAGTATAATGACCTATTTTAAACCGTCAAGTAGCTCGATGATTCTCCTTTCAAGTATCAGTAAACTTTGAAGATATTGACAGTGTTCATTCGAAATAATTTATAAAAAACTATTTTCGGTTACAGGCAACCGTCCTAGCACTTAGTTTGGATTCCTGGATTAACATGTTGCCTTTTTTTCCTGAAGCCAGAAGCATTATAAGCGATAGATCTGATGTACTCTTTACACAAATATAATTGTTGTTTGATTTAGTAGTCGTATAGAATGGCATTTATAATAATTAGTTGACGTAGAAAATAAACTGATAAATAAATGCGTGAGTTTTAATCGATGCTTCTTAATTACTTGATTGCTTTGCCCGACTGTGTTCATTGCATTGGGGGCAATAATATTTCCTTATGGTTATTTATAAGAAAGACTCTGTAAAGAAAATGTTAGTTAGAAAAAATCACCTCTACGCGCACAATGTTTTTGGCTGCATATTTGTTGAAAAGTGGTAATATAATAGCTACGTATGTTTTTAGGTACTAATTTACTGTTCTATACTTTGAAATATTTGTATTTATTTACTTGAATTTTAAACTAACAAATTTTAAAATATGTGAATAAATAGTATAGTAACTATAGTTCAGGAAAATGTTGTGTGCTGTGTTATGCACATGTACTGTGTTTTTGTAAGTTTTCTTGAAAAGTATATTCCGTTTTATTCTCTTTCTGTATTAATGAATAGGAGATAAGCCCATTACAATTAATAACAATCTACTTTAGGTATTTTTTACAGACAAAGAATTCTATATCAAGATTGACATTGTTGGTAATTCTATAGTTATCATCATCATCATCATCATCAGCCTATCGCAGTTCACTGCTGGACATAGGCCTCTCCAATTGCACGCTACTTAGTTCGATCCATGGCTAAACATCGTTGTCACTTAACTAAAATTTACTAAAATTTGTTGTTGGATTATATACTTAAATCTTATCTAGTTACAGCCCATTTTTAGATATCTCGCATCTCAACTGTCACTAAGTTCAGTACCAAATAGACGTTAATCAGAGACACATACTTGGTTTATTGCTTGAAAAATTAAAATTTACTTACTAAAGTTAGTTAAATTAGTTAGCCCATAATTTTCTTCTTAAATCCACTCTGTGATTTGGCATATTAGTTCTTGTTACAATCTATAGTAATACATCTAATTATTTTTAGCAAATTTAGTAATTTTTAAAATAGATTCAGGTAGGACCATTATAATGGAAGTTTTTAAAATAAATTTAATAGAAGTACGATTTTCTTTTCTATGAAGCACAAGTTCCTACAAGTATATATATAAATAGTAGTACCGCAAGATACAGATCCATAGTTAAAAATAGTGGATACTACGCAAACTGAATAGAGCACTATACATAAGCTCATATTAAGCAATCATTCTAGATTGGTTACTCCTTTAAGTTGCTTACGATAGTTTCAATTCTCGTCCTTTGAAATTATGTATATAGAATAGTATCGAAGCCTTCACTAGTTTACCAGATAGCATACTCAATTGAGTTTTGAAGAATATATACTTGATTTATTTTGTAATTTTTCTGAGGGGCAAAAAATATTTTTGTTCCAAAATAGCTCTTCTCTGAAGTTAAGCAGAGTATCAAGGTCTTCACAGGAAAAGGAAAAACAATCTCAACTTTCCAAGTGTTCGTCTCTTATATACATTACACAAGTATGTATATATAATTTTTCTGCTTAAGTGATTACCATAAAACCTTCAGATTCATATAAATTTCAAAAAAGTAAAGCATATTTGAATTCTAAACTTAACTAAACTTTTCAGCTTTTTATTTTAGCGGACGGTATATACCGATAAAGATCCAAATTTTTCCAACAATTTTGGTGATATAGTAAATAGTTTTAGTAAACCTAATAGTTAATGTATAATTTTAGAATTTCGCCATCTTTTTTTTATAGACGTTCACCTGTCTGATGTCCACCTTAGGGGATGTTATTAATTTTCAGATAGTTTAAAAAAGCAGTGATAAAAGCAAGGAATCTGTGATGAAAGGAATATGGGAATAAGTTTTGGATGAGAAATGCAATTGAGACTCTAAAAGCATAAATACATGTACCTGTATGCCGTCCCATGATTGTAAATTATAGATATTCCTGAAATTCCACGCTTAACGTTACATTTACGTTATTTCAAGAAATATGTTATAAACCATCTATTCTCAGCTTTTCTAAACACCTCTATGATGGGTTATACTTGTGTAGACAAAGAAACGAATGCTGTTTTAGTATATGATATTTTAATTGATATACAACAAATATCTGATTATTATCATTTGGTAAACATAAGATGCCATAGTTTTATGAATGTGCTTCAAAAGTGTGTTAATGATTCATAGCTCAATACAGTACATAAGTTCCCCGAGACTGTACATAATTAATATTTTATAAAACAAACTTTTCATTTTCATTGCGGACTCTGTTGGTTTTACTGATATGAACAGCACTTCACAAATTAAGTATATTATATTTAGTGTCTTTGTGCGATGTCATTACTAATAATTTATAATTGTTGCCCGCAGAGTATTTGTCTATATATNTAAAAATAATGTTTGCCTTTTGTTGATTTTATATTCCTCCATCGTTCACAGCGCTCCATGCTTATTTCACGCATATACCACATTTTTACATACATACAATATACACATTCTAACATACATACATACTTACAATAAGCGATTTTTTGTCTACACTAGAAATTGCTAGGAAATTATTTATATGGCAAAACAACGTTTGCCGGGTCAGCTAGTATAATATAGGTATTTATATCTCATTTGACTCATTGGTATAAAAAGTTAAATAAACACTTTTGAATAATAACATTACAGATTAAAGTCTTTGTTTTATTATACCTACATGACTCCTTACACTTATCAAGATACCAATAGTAAAAATTCCTATTAAAATTAAAACCCTGCAAAACGGAAACATTGAATGAATTCAAAGAAATTTCGTGTGCGTTACTTTAACCATTCAATATTAAAGCGACGATTTCTATAGCCGAAATGTCGATGAAATAGCCTATTACCAAGTTAGAATTGTTCGTTTAATTAAGTTTTTTTGTAAATTTTATAGCACAAAGCCTACAGAGTTTTCTATATATTAAATATTTTTGCGAGCTGAGAACCGCGCATACCGTTTGGGTGGCGCAATGAAAAATCAGATTTTCATATATTGAGGTGGGTGCCCAAATGGAGGCAATATCGAAGTGCTGATTTGTCGCTCCGTTGAATATTGGTCTGGCGTTGATTCAAATCGGTTCGAATGTAGATACGAGGTAAATCAGGCTGGTTTAATTCCCGGAACAAAATAAATAGCTACATTTTCTTTCGTGAGTAGCCTATTTTTGTAAACGTGTTTTGATTATTTGGAGTGGTGGTAGAATACTGGAATACGGTACATTATTTATATAAAACCACAAAACTGTTTATTTGCTAAGCCATCGTTTACACACAATAAATAGTTATTCTATTGCAAAATTTGTGATATGAATGATGTGCAATGACTCACGAGTATAATGACTAACGATTACTGCGAGTCACTTGAACGCAAGTTGGTTGAGCGGAGGACGGAGCGTCGCATCGGCGTTGATATAATACTCAACTAAATAATGCGGACATTAACTCTCCACCCCTTTTACCACCACCTCGCTCCCTACCCTGATTCCTCTTTGTATCTTCGAGATTAATCTTTTACATGTATCAATGTCAACTATTGTTGTTACTAATGTCACTAATTCTGTTAAAGTATATCAAAATTTCACTAACTTAAAATTATTAAATTTAATTTTATAGTAATTTGCATACTTTGCATTGTAAGAATGAAATACAGTTAATTCTGTTTTCTTTTTTTGTTTCTTTCCGATTGTGTTATCTTTTTTATATTAGGTCCTACCAACATGACTCTACTTTGCCTGATAGAAAGCATAAGCAGAATCCAAGAGTGGTGGCAATCATACTCATTGCGAATGCAGACAATGCAACAATGCATCATGATGACCCACACCATGGTGGCCTAGTGATGCTTCTGCATCATTGAGCCTTCGGACTCTCACTCACCCACAAAACATGACAGCACTAACGCAACCCCCGATGCAAAAAGAGGGGTATTATAAGTTTGACGTCGATGCTTGTATGTACAGAATGGAGCAATTTCGATGCGGTTTTTTTCATTTGAAAGCCAGTTTCCTTGTGAAGGTTCTTAGCTATGTTTGCATAATATCGGTACTGCAGTGTAAGAATATCAGCTCTTTTCCAGAATAATGTAAGGCATTTTTGGCGTTTGAATACTCTAATAAGGGCTTGCGAAGGAGGTTTTAAAATTTTAAATTTTAGCTTGTGTTATACGTAATTTTTTTGTGCGAGGGTAGTACCACCCCTGCGAGCGAGTTATGCTTGCTAAGGAGAAGCAGGCTCGAATGGAGGCGCGGACGCTGCCAGCGTGCGCGCCTAGAGGGATAGTAACGGGAACATATGGGTTCCCACACAGGAGGGGGCCACCTACAGGCAGTGGAAGGCCCGAGATACGTCGGGGTTCCAGGGATCTCCTTCCAAGGGTATAACTGGTTCCCCGGCTTCTAGTACCCGAGACGGTGTGCGGTTTTTAGTCGGTTCGAGTCCGACACAACCACCGGTCGGTGGTATCAGACGGGAGTTCAGCCAAAAAAAAATATGTTACGTATATGTTACGTGGTGATAGTAGTCGGAAGGCTTTTTTTTAGCACCAAGTCCGCAATCATCTCCACCTTTTTTAAGCTTTTATTCGGGCACTAATTTAATCATGAAGATATTTTAGTTCAATATGTATATTTACTCTATTTCTTACAAAACCATTAAATATGAAATTAAATTAAGGGTAGATTAAATTAAACTGGCCAAGATGGCGATTGAGTACTCACATATTTCATAGAGCTTCATCGTGAAAATACTGATGCTTTTGTAATTTAATTTTCGTTCATTGAAAAGGTTATCAAATTGTCAGTGAAATAGAGAAATTTATCAATTTATTTTTTTCCTTACTCTGTGTCTTCAAATGCCGTTCGATTCGAGTCATTTCGTTTGCTTCAATCCATTTATCGAATTGAAATTGTCAATTTTTTTTAATATAGGATTAGGTAATAATTTAATGTTATAATTTACTGAGATTACCAGAGGCTAAATATTCGAATTCGTTTCGCCTGATGGTAAGCGATTACTGCCGCCCATTGACACCGGCAACACGAGAGGCGTCACAAGCCCAATTGAAACTTCTTGGGAATCGACGATTCGAGTCGCTCTCCGTTGAATGCGGTTGAAAGGGAGGAACTGGTATTGGGGTGCCCCCGCCCAAAGATAGGGACAGTATTCCATGTGAGGCCGGACCTGCGCCTTATAAAGCTGGTGGGCTGGAGTGAAATACTGTCTCGATCTGTTGAGCACACCGAGCTTTTTCGAGGCCAATTTGGCCTTACCCTCCAAATGATCACGAAACTGGACTTCGCTTGATATGTCGATAGTCAAGTTATACCAAGTATTCCAATATTCGCTGTGGCAAATAGGGAAGTATCTTCAAAACGAGGACATACGACCCACGGCAGTTTTTAGCAGTGAACTCGCAAACTTGTGTCTTTGTAGGGTTTAATTAGACTAAATTAAGTCTACCCTAGTCTGAGATCTTATTCAGGGAGGTCTCAACTTCAAACACAAGTTTGTTTCGACTCTCAATGATGTTTTCCCGAGAAATATTGGCGCGACCGGTGTAAAGGGCGTCGCCGGTGCTGTCATCCGCATAACAATGAACGCCGCTAATTTGCAGCATGTCATTGACATGGAGGAGGAACAAAGTAGGCGATAGCACACAGGCTGTTTTCTGTGCGGCCGTGGTGTCACTCCGGTTGAGACGGCTCATTCTTGCCGAAGTGCGGCTGTCCCGATAAAACACAACATAATGTTAAACAAGGATTACACTTATTTTATCTTAGAAGGATAAAACAAATGATATTTGTGCCGTGTTGGCTATTCCCCAAACCGTAGGTACCTAAATCAACAAGTAGTTCCGTACGACTTTTCCAAGTTGTTTGTCCTGTCAACGGATTGTACGAATTTGGCATACATAGTTTACAGGAAAGGAGATTCAACATTAGAAGTTAAGCAAGTCGGTAAAGTTAAATATGGTTTGGAAAAACTATTTAGGATGAATATTAACACCTTAAAAATATTCCACACATATACACTAATACTTAATGTATTACTTATGAAAATTCAAATTCGATAAATGTGAATTTAATGCTGCAGAGGTATATGTATGAGTACGTGCACGTATCTATTGTATCTATATCTATATATATATATTGTGTGTATATCTATTGTAAAAAAGAGAAGATAGAAACAGTTAAATAAATATAAAAATATAAAATACGTCTTAAAATACACGTACACGTATTTAGAGAGTTATTTAAATAGATATAAGTCTATAGTCATTGATATAAATATATTTATAATATAAAATATGGCAGTCAAAATGTGAGCTCGAACTTCTGACTTGAACGAAAAATATGTAGCTGCTATACTGGTTTATAGAGGGAGAACGTTTTAAGGAAGACAATGGATTAAGAAANTGGAAGGGGATTCTTAATGTTTTTTTGAGATTACAAAAAAAAATAGAATATTAAAGAGACAGATAGTGATCTTATATCTCCTGTTTATACCCGCGTTTAAGTTAATATCATTGATATTATATGCTATGCATACATGTTTACAAGAAATTGCAGAAACTTCTTGAACAATGGGTTATAAAGGTGCACTTAACAGCGCCTAGGCACAGCACACTGCAACTACGGTCCATGTAAGCAGAGCATTTCTCTCCCGTCTATGCAGCAGCCAGCCACTACGCAGCAATCGCCCCGACTCACTGAGGACCTCACTGCAGCACCGCGCGCCGCATGCGATCCCGACTCACTGGGGTCAGCGGACTTCAGCCCCGACTCACTGGGACTAGCGGCATTCAGTTCCGACTCACTGTAACTTGCGGCACTCAGTTCCGACTCACTGGAACTATTCAGTCCTGGCACTGGCAAGCTCCGCAACAGAATACAGACAGCTGACTCATCCATATATCGACCTACGGTCTTGGAGGGGAGTGATGTGGCGACTTCCACATACAGCGTCAACATAAAAATATATGACAGCGCCATCTACCGAAAAAACATCGAGCTACGTAGCAATGAAGAAAACTAAGAAACTACCAATCCTAAATCGCGCAATAGAAGTTCTCGCGCCGATTAACATATATACAACTTACGAACATCAACCGTTGGGCAGTGGCCCGCCAGGCATGATCACCTCGCCTGGTTGGAGGAATATATTACCCGTTCCTCCACACCCATAATAAATTGATGCTTGTGACACCACAAGCATTAATTTATTACTTATACACACTTATTACACTAAGCTATATCGGGAGTAACTTTGTGGGCTAGCTAAAGTGAATTCTTATATATGAGCTATGTATTTAATTCTACGGTTCAGCTGCGTAGTTTATGGTGTTTTTAGTACTAAAAAACACTTTATTTCTTTTTATTTACCGAAAGTTGGACATCGTTAATATGACATAAAGTGAGTGAAGACCTTAAAATGCAAAACCTCTTTTTGCGCAATCTAAGGGCGAATACTTCTAAATAAATATTTGAATGTTATGTGATTGTTTCAAGCTGAAATTCGCGAAGAACACATTAAAATTTATAAAAATGCTCATTATAAAAGCTTTTGGTAAACTTGTCTGATATTCCCAAGTTTTCCAACCGAATGACCGTACTATTAACATATTATTATCATTACGCCCCTCAATTTACTGTTTACTCACTTTCCAGTATTATCTTCCACACGACACTGATTATCTTCTATCATGTAATCAGTTTCAAAAAGAAAAAATATCAGTTATCACGGCGAAGGTAACAAACACACTTAAAATTATCGTTTGAGAATCTCCTCTTTCTTTAGTCTCTTAGGTTTGATCACATAAATACGATTTACCGGCTGTGGACTTAGGGCACTTTCAATAAAAGCACAGCAAAGGGAAACGAACTATCATTAATCCTAAAGAATATAACACAGTTTTGCCATTTGTTACCCTTCCCTTCATGTTCAATTTCCCCTGTATATGCAAATATCCGTTGCATGTGCACTTAGTTACTCGGTGTTAAATTAACTAATTTATTTAAAAAACTCAGTTTTGTGTATAGTACTTATATTTAATTTAACGGTTGAAGTTAAATATTATAGAGGATTCTCAGGAGTCTTTAGCTGTTATAAAGTAAATAAAATACAGCTTTAGGGCTTTTGCTACAAAATATTATAAATAGATAATACTTTAGTTGTTGTTGTTTTGGTTCCGAGAGTTGGTTGAGTTGGTTTGGTTGAGTCTCCGAGAAGCAGAGGATCTTAAAAAAAATCTGAATATAGGGATTGTTACAAACCTTTTAACACCTCATTTATTATAATTAGTTCAGTCATTCACTACGGTGGAACGTGAAATATACATGACGAAAACTATTAGCCTTGCTTTTGACTTCGCCACAGCAGGGTAAAAAGCTTTGGTTTCCATGTTATTTAGATTTGAATCTTTTGAACATGGAAATGACCTTTCACACTTATTTTATTCAAAGTCACTTAATATGAAATACTCTTCAAAACTCTATAAAAGTTAATTGAAGTACCTCTGAAAGTGGCTTCGCCAGGTATTTGTCGGGCATTGCGGTATAATTTGCGAATACATTGCCCGTTGTCATTTAAAAATCGTGTATTATGCAAAAGGAAGCTACACTCAACCTTACTCGCAGTTGCCCTATGCAGCCTATTAATGTTATGATTCTGAATTTAAGTGACATACGTTTATTAATTAATAAATTCTTTTTTGTTCAGGAAAAACTGTATAGTTTCTGTTTGCTTGTGTCCTCTTGTCATAGACTATTTTAAAGATATGCACTTGCATATGATGAATATCGCTGTTGTAATTTTATAAATGTTAAAATTACAGTCTTTACAGTAATCACGATCATAAAATGTTTTTGCGATCAAAAAATGATGATAATGATATACAGAATTAAAATGGCACAATCCCAATTGAACAATAAAATATATTAAGATTTGTACTTGTAATATCACAAAAGTCACAGCCAGTATATAGGTACTTTAGGTAACTTTTTGTTTCTTAATATCTTTTCTATTTACTTTTGCTATAGCAATGGCTCAGTATGTTCTTTTCTATGGAACACATTCCTACACATGTTCTAATATAATACAATGTTTATAATCTGTTATCAGTCTCTAAATCTGTTTTTAATTTGTATTTTGGCATAGTAACCTCTGTAAGGATAAGTAATCGTGGTAGATGTACCACTCATAGGAATAAAAAAATATGTAGGTTAATAAATGTTTGTTAACAAAATTAAGTGCTCAAATTTTATTTTCGGTAACTTTGACTTGTGAATATAAATGTGTATTTAGTACTTTACGGGTATTCAAAGTATGAGTATGAATATTTTAATAGCAAATACTAAAACACCTACCTACTCGTAGACCCAGTGGTTTCATATAAAGCAAACTTTTCATACCAATTGATTTTTATTTCATTATTTCTATGAAACCCTTAATTATATTATCTATGTATGATCAATGAATTTAATATAACCCTCCTGGACTTTCTTCAAATGCAGACAACTCTTAAGTTTTTTGTTAAGTTTTCGGTATAAAATAATAAAAGTAAAAAAATTACTTTCAGTGCCTACGGTACAATAAATCCAAATACCCCAAAGAATTTACCCAATACCAAATACACAATTAATTTACCACATTTGTCACATCTTTTACGTATTCAGCAATTGTGTTTTCTCCTATATATCTAACTCCGTAGGTGCAACGCTCTCGCTGACTGGCACATAATCACTGTAGAACAGAATAAAATTTTAAACCCACGGAAGGGTTCCTCAAAAACTTTGGGCCCCTTTTTACAAACATTGCATGGACGGAGAAGTATGAAGTTTGGCACACTTATAGTTTATATGTAGGAGAAGTGCAGAATGCTAATATTTTTCAATAATAATGCTTATAAAGTGCATTAAATCAACAAATAAAACATTACACGCACTACCTTGGATTTGAAACATTGAATACACAAATTTGTTTATGTTAAAGTCGAGCTAAAATGATGTTTATTTATCATAAAGATTAAAGATTCTCAAAGACATACTGAATGTCAAAAGAAGCCATTATGAAATCTTGGATTGAATAGGTGTAAAAACCTTTGACAAAAGAAATTTTAAATAGTTCTAACTAAAAATTTAAAAGAATTTTGATTGAATTTTGAGCTTTAGGCAACCACTAGTTCGAATAAAAAGCTCCTACTATTTCTTAAATAAATGGATGATCCTAATAATATAGTAGTAATAAAGCTACGACAAATGTTATTAATGTAGTACTTATATAAATATACTATTTTTTTGTTTTAATTCCACTGCCTGAGCAAAATTAATAATAAGCTTATTGAGATCAGTTCCTATTAATTATGTTCTCCTTATTTTGTTAGATTCAAAACAAGTATTAACATACATTTAATCTCGCCTATTGTGGTGGTCAAATTTAATATTTACTCTCAATACAAATACTTTTCTTTACTTTACTTGGTTTAGAGTGTAACTGTGCTTAGATTCTGCTACTCCATGTTTCATTAATTTAATCAGATTATCTAAAGAAATACTTAGATCTTAATAGTACGATAGCAATTCGCAAAAGCAATAAGTAATTGTTGCTAACGCAGGAGCAGACTCCCCAAAAGCAGCTTGTAAATTTTCTTGAGAATCATTGAAGTTTAACCCATGTTTATAATCATAGAAAATTATAGCACTGAAAGCTTTCTGCGAGATATCTATTGTTGCAAACAAAAGAAGAGTGACAGATAATATTTAAACATATTAAAAAAAAACTGTTTCACACATAGATGGCCAGTGATTTTCACAAAGGAGGTTGTGTTGAAATTAGCCGTTAATCCAAAATAGTTTCGTGGAAAAAATAGATCGTATTTATCCTGTGGCTATCAATTTTCGGAACAACCTAGGTATAGCGAATATATTTTTTTTGTAGTCGAGACAATCATAAAACAGTTTCATCATAAATGTTGTACACAATTTTGTCTTAAAATTTCTAACTGCTTGTAGTTTCGACATATTTTTTAAGATTGATTACATCCGCTTTGAATTTGTGATTTCAAGAATGACTTCGCTTGCCAACCAGAGAGTGCAGGTTGGAGTTAGCAACAACGTTCTATCTTAATGATAAAATGAGACGATTTATTTACGTCGCCTTAGAAGAGATGGAGAGATTTTAAATCGGACTGACGCTGCAAAGCAAATCAATGCAAATTGAATTTAAAAAGCAGTTTGTGGGCGTATGGATAACTTATATCAGGTTTATTTAACTCAGGTTATGAAGTCTGTAGTAATTACTGCAATAGCATGCTCTTACAGGAATAGCAAATTATGAAAGATATGCTTATATGCATATTGTTTTTTTTATTTCTACAAACTTAAAATAATAATTTGATGATTGATAAAAAGGTTAGTGCTGCATTTTATAGCTGGAACAGAACAATCTATTAATTGTATGTATAATGTAATTAATATGTATAATGCTATATCTGATACGGTTTGTCCGTATTTAAAATGTCTAAAGTACTTTGCTTTGCGTTACTAATAATTAGTAACTCAAAACTAAGCAATAGTGTTATACTTTAATAGATATTGTTACTTAAGATTATTTTTACTGTTTTAATAAAACTTAAACTGAAAAGGAGACTTTTTTACTAAGTAATATAATTAGCAAGATAACTAGCTTACGTTAACGTTGCTTTCTGTAATTAGTTGGTTGGTTTCAAACTACTTATTTATATAAAGGAAAGTCCACGACCAGTCGGAAAGAGTGTTTCAAGAACTGCGAAAACATAAATGTTTTCGGTTTGACGTTTGAGTTTAACAATCCTCATTGGATTTTTTTTTTATTTTTGAATTAATGCGTATAATAGCAAGCGTCTGATTACATTGAGGACAGTACATTGTTCAAGAAAAAGCATCCAGAATGTAGTGCTCGGTTATCAAAAACATCTTTTATGGGTAAACTAGCTGTGCCCCGCGGTGTTATCTGCGGTTGTATTTTTACCTTTTTTGAGAACAACTTAAATAAAAGAGCCCTAAGTTACTCCTTACATCATCAGCTATCTGCCAGTGAAAGTCCTGTCATTATTGTCCTGGGATTAGCAGAAACAATCAGACAGACAGACATAAATTTAAAAAAATATGTTTATTTATACAAGTACCGTATAATACTTTCACATGCATTCAGTGAAAAGCTGTTAATTTAAAATTACAAGCACATAGTTTAATTTTATTTCTTTGTATAGACAATTGGTAACACTAAGTCTTAATCTTAATATACTGTCGTGAAATAGAGAGTTATCCAATAAATGGATCTCCTAATTGAAAAGGACTACCCTGGAATGATTGTAGTCAGGAGTAACAAGCGCCACTTTTGTTCGTATCGATCCGAAAATACAAATTGTTCCACATAATTTATGCAATAAATACGAAAATAATATTCTTCATAAGTTAATGAAATTAATTTAATCAAGTAAATGTGCGTAATTAATTGGATATGGTTTTTAATCACTTGAATATTATGTTGCTAAAGTTTTCTGAATTTATAAAAATCGTATATATCGACACGGATTACAAAGAGTCTAATTTAGTATTCAATATTAGTAACATTTATGTTTTGCAAAACCATCCATTTTTAATGACATTACGAGCACGACGAGTATAATTTCCCCACATTTCATAAAACCACTTGTCATCGGGATTACTTTTGTGAGATAAAATCGAAAAATCCATTTTACGACTTTCAATTTCGAAAGTAGGAATTCGTCGACGTGATACAGACGCGAATGATATAAATCATGCTGGGCTCGATATTTTATAGCTTTTAATTTTGGTATTTTACGTTGTGATAACATCTGCGGACGTAATGGGTCTGCCAGCCGCGAGCCTTTACGAGCTCGGCTTTTATGACGCGGTGGCTGCTGATGGTGGGCTGTTGAGCCCAGTTACAAACTAAGTCGTTATTTTTCAACTAATCTCCGACATTATTGTTGAGATAATTAAATGTTTTAATGTGTTGAATTACTCGTTTGAGATTAACTTTCTATGTTACTCTAAAGCACAATTTGGAAAGTTTTGAAACAGCAGTATCTCCTTTAAAATCATAGCAACTGTTTAATTTGAGAACCTTCTGTGTTAAGAAGTTAACTATTATCATTAATTAAACAAATAATAGACAATTGAAGTCAAGAAAGACAAAGATGGACAGGATGGGTATTTTTACTGATCAACAGCCATGTTTAGTGGCACATCTGTAGGGCATGTGTTATCTTATTACTTATTTACTTCCATTTTCTTTCGGATCAACTAGGGAAACTTGCACTAATATGAAATAATACAAGTGAACAGGGACTTTCTTATGATTTTATAAATTAATTAATACACGTTACCAGACACACACAGTTTTTATAGTCTCTTACTAGAACTGCAAATAATACTCTACTTACCATATTCGTATTTTGGAAAGAAAAGAAACAATCTCAATGTCCGGCATCATTATTTACGTCGCGAATAGACAAAATATTTCATGAAAATGCAAAGCAGCACAATTTCGCTGGTGCACTCGATCTGGGGAATTGAGGCGTGGGGAGTGTAGGAGAAAGAACTGAATTAACTGGACGTTGGGAAACGAATAACTCGATTTGCATAACCCGTTCACGCAGGGCATCGTCAGATAACCTAATTGCCACTGACGGGAGTGGAAGAAAGCGACGTTTGCTACGAAATATTGTGTTTTCAATTCAAATTAACCACAAAACTAGTTTTAAATTGTTTACATGTTAATATTTCTTTTGATAGTATATAAATGAAAACAATTTAAATTGTTAACATTTACTTTTCAAGAACTAAATAAGAAATAGCAATCATTTTTAAATATTGATAAAGTTAGACAATTATAGTTGTGTCACTTTGGAAGGCTTATATATAAAATACCAAGGTATGTAGGCTCATTAAGTACTATACATTTTTAAATAATTTCGGCACATAAGAGATGCTATGACTAAAATTTATATTCAAATCATCGAAATGACAGGTAAAAATGCTATATTTTTTTTTTATTTTATTGGTAGATTATAAAGTATACACTAAATTACATGTAAGATGACACATAAACTCATTCGAATTTTTCCGTGCATCAGTGTCATCACCAAAGCATATTTAAATCTCGAATTCTTCAACATATAAAACAATATAAACAACATTCCAGAACTCAACAGGGATATACACAATCATAAATTAGAGAGGGTAGTCATTGATATTTATATTAATCTACTACCCTACTAAAATCCGCTCATCACCGGTACCGAACTTGACCGACCGTTGCCGATCGGCGGTCGGTGTTATCGACCGCCGATCGGCAACGATCGGCAACGATCTATCACAATATTCTTTTATGCAGAGACATTTAACACGTTATACAGCGTGATTTCTATACAAAAATAATAGCGTTTTTCCCCTACACATTAGATATAATACAAAGTGTCACGAGACATCATCATTATTGCTTACTTGGAGTTGGGCCTTTCTTATTTTTCACTGAAACTCGACAACCTAGCATTTACCATTAAAAGGTCCGACGTTTGCCCCCAGAGAGCTCTTTCATCGCACAGACGTGTGTGTTGTAGCAGCTACGAATGTGATGGATACGTAGTACGAACTTAAAAAATAGTTAATTTGTATAAATTGTCGGGTTTGCTGGATTCGTTTGTTAGCTGTTTTGTAGTGCGAATGCACACTTTTTTTTAAATTGGCTATTCACCTTTCCTTTTTTAATTTACATTTATCTATCAAATTTTATAAATACGTTGAGTAGGTAAGTTTAACGAGTGATAAATAAAAAGTATTCGAGAAATATTATTCATCAGTTTTACTGACTCAGTGATATTGAATTGATAAATATTAAGAGCAGTATTATGGTTTTTACAATAATAGAAGAAGAAAACATTTAATTTTATTTAACCTGGCATCTACTTAGAAAGCTATTGTGGTGAAGTCCTTAAAAATATGAAAATAATATTGAAACATCATAATGTTATGTCAGGTGCTTCAATTTATAAGTTATTTTTAGCCCTAAAGAAATATTTAATTAAACCAAGTGACATGTGTTTGGTACTTATTATCACAGAATAATTAATGAGACTGTATTTGCTTTTACATTTGATCCAATTACCGAAAGTATGGACTATTAACTTTAACTTTGTAGCATTTGAAGGTCAACCTAATGTGATACAAACTATCGATTATTAGTTTGAATTAGAATTTTCAAATGCCTTCAAAATCTCTTAATTTATGGAGAATCAGTCCCAAACCATTTCTAGTAAGACTGAGTGACATTTATGACACGCAGAATTTTGATACGCTAAATAGATATACCTATGTGACCATAGGACTTTAAATACTACTAGAGTAGAGCCATGCTGATTTCAGCATGAACGGGGCGGGTCCAATGGAGTAGTACTACTCTCGTACAGAAGATCAACCTGAAAAGACAGCATACGTGCTTTCGTGTTTCGTTGGTGAGTGTAAGATTGGAGGCCCATAATATATAAGCATCACTAGGCCGCCATGATGTAGGTCACCATGCTATATTGCTGCATTGTCTGCATTCGCAATGAGTATGGTGATCACCACTTTTGAATTTTGCTTATGCTTTCCATCAGGCAGAACAGAGTCAATTTGGTACAACACACTTTGGTCATTTTTATCCGCTAGAGGATAAAGTAAATTAAATTTAGAACACTTGTTTTCAAGTTTCTTTTAACCTATGATTTTGAGATTATAATCTGAAAAGAAAATAACGCGGGCAACGCAAATTAAAAAAAAGTACACCAAGAAGGTTCCGAGTCTGAGTTTTTAAGAAATTAAAAAAGGTTGTATGACAAACTCGGCACCATGGAGGTGGAAGTAAATAGGTATAATAACGTTTTGAATTCACAAACTTAGTGCACACAATGTCCTAAATTGAATTTACCTTATCTTTTAGCAGAAAAATACGGTTTTGCACTCAGATATCGAAGGGCAAAAATACTCTTTCCGAGATGGGGGATGAAAAAATATGAATAAGATCTGTTTGACGACGAATATTATCATAAAAATTGCAAAGGTATCTTGCCTATATATTTATTTATTAACTTAATGTACATGAGGTACAAAGGCGGACTTAAGGCCATTAGGCATTATCTACCAGTCAACCTACAGGTGTTGCAGAAATATGATGCGGTAGGTGGAAGGACAAAATTTTGAACTCGGACTAATAGCAATTATGCAGATACTAGATATACAATTATACTACTACATATATAACAGATACACAATATACACAAACATACACATATACATACCTACACACATATATACATACATACACATACATACATACATACACATAAACATATATATATACATATATAGACGGGTATTAGCGTTGAGACTATACTGCCAATTCACTCAGAAGAAGTTCGCGAATTCTTTTTTTAAATGTAAGACGATTAGTAGACATCTTGATTTCGGTAGGAAGTGCATTCCACAGTAGTACTGACTAATACTGACTGCACATAGAAGGAACTATTGATAAAGTTAGTGGTATGAGAGGGGCATAGAAGAAGCAGGTTGTCAGTTGACCGAAGACTTCGGTCGTGGTTGGAACATAAGAAGCGGAAATGTGGTACCAAGTAATCGGGCAGAGATGGAGAGTTCAAAAAAAAAGAGAAGTCAGGGCACGTAGACTGCGGCGCTGCCGAATTGGTAGCCATTGCAACTGGGGACGTAAAGCAGACACATGATCATACTTGCGAAGATTAAAGACGAATCGAATGCAGTTATTGAGAAGACGGTCTAGTTTATTGAGGAGGTCTGCATTCAGGTCAAAATATATCTAATGACTACTGAGTTTATGTATACATTATACATAATAATAATGTCGAATTATTATTAAAGTGTTTGGAAGTTTAAATGTGCCACGGCATTTATTTATGTTACGTTGTATAAAGTACATATACAAATATTAGTTATAGTCATTGAATGTTTATACTAACCGTACAATAACTTTATACGAGGGTTCCTACAAAAGTTAAATGGGTCGGTAAAATTCCGTTCGGATTTCTCGTAGCTCCATGTTTGCCATGACGACAGGAATACCGGCTGGGTGTGTGAGTGACGCGACACCTGAAGATATCCGGTTCACTGTTTGTGTTCGCTCATTCAGCACATTCACGTCAGATGGCATACAGATAACGTACCCTTTTACAACCAGATTGAATTGCATAAACGAAGCGCAGTGACATAACAGATTCCTAATTCAAGTTTTGTGATGTTGCTTAAACACTATTATTCGGCTACTTACTTGTTTTATTTTTTATCATTTTATGAGTGACCTTAAACCTAAATCTACTTTTGTAGATAAGCAAAAAATACTATTTTATTTTAACTATGTATGCAGTTAGCTGAGTAGTTTGCTCAATTAGTCAGCTAGCTATAGCACTCAAAACCCAATGGAAAGTTAACACAGTACACATAGTTCCAATAATTCTGTCATCAATAGGCATAGTACCTAAAACTCTCACTCAACATCTTGAATTACTTCACATGCCTTCTTACTGTATTTATTTGCTTCAAAAAGCCACCATACTCAATACTTATCGCATTACCCGTAATTTTTTGACATCTTCATCTATATCATGTACTTACTCGATTTAACGTATCATGCTTGGCTTAGGCCCGCCTCCGGATGGCGTAAGAAAGCGGTTCCCGGATCCCTCCCGTCTCAGGCGCAGAGTGGCACACCGTGGTGGTTTTGGATGGAATGGAAGATTAATAATAAATCTGAATAATAAAAATATGTAATTTTAATAGGCACTAGAACCTCTAATTATAATAATTTAATTGTCTAGACTTTCGTTCAACTGTGGGCGGCGATAGGCTGGCTTCAGTTGTAAGTTATGACAGTATTACAGCTATTTCAAAGTCAAGACATAAATATGTGAAATGGCTTGTTTCTTGAATTGGTTTTAAGATGGATAGTGCTTAGAATGTTAATATAACAAAATGGTGTAAAGGTTCTAAACGTAAAAAAAATATGGCTAAAAATATTATTTTTTGGAATGTTCTAATGTTAATTTAGTTTTTATTTATTAGACAGCCTGCCAAAGTGACTGCTCAGCCTGACGGAAAGCTTGAGTGGAATCCAGGAATGGGAGCTACCATAATCACTGCGAACGCAGACAATATGGCGGCTTAGTGATATGCTTTTTCACGCCCCGCTTAAAGGGCCTGGCATCATAGTGGGAGGGAAATACCTGCACTGGTAGTGAGTTCCAGTTTTTAACTGCTCGGCACAGGAAGAAATAACCAAAACGTTTAGTTTGAGAGTGTATTTCTACGACTCTGAGGCGGTGACTTCCAAGGCCGACATTTGTTGTCTTGGACATCCAAACATTTCACTTGTGTTTCTTACTCTTACGTAATACTAAATTCATATACATATATATGTATATATGGATGCTACCATAACTGGTACTGGTTCTGGGGTAACCCCCAGAATTGGTGAAAATATAAAAAAATTTACTTTATTCATAACATTATTCATAACTTCATAACAGTACTAATTAAAAATAACACAAATGTTCTGCTAAAAGCTTCCTATCGGGCACCAAACAATTTAAATTTATTAGGGTTCCATCTTTGTGTTATAATAATCGTGTGCTTTTAAATTTTGCATCCACTCACAAAAGCAAGGAACGAATCATCTAATTAGACATTACGTCTGTAACATTTCTGAAAATCCTTTGTATTGCAGAATTTTATGCGTTCTTTGTTCCAACGGCATTTTTAAAAGAGTTTATTGGTGAAGGAATTTGGTCTTTACAACCCGGTAGTTAGAGTATATTTTGTTGATTCGTGGTAGTAAATATTGAGGTGGTGACAATCGCGGGCTGCAGCTCGCTAACGAGGCCCCCGTCCCCTCATTTTCATTTTATCGTCGTGCCGCCCTCGACGGCTACTATTTACAGTTCTTTGGCACTACTTTCATAAGCTAGGCTTCTCATTTTGTAATATCCTAATGAGAAATTTTAATCTTTTTTGTATGATTACTATAATGAAACTAAAAAAAAAGTCCGGTCAAGTGCGTGTCAGGGCCCGCATACATAGAAAAGTATACCGTATAGTACTAGTCGCCCATGATGGTTAACCATAACTTCTTATTTCGTTATTTTTATACGAAGTTTTCAAAGTATGCACGTTTTCAAACTTTAGCCTCTATAACTCCTGAACTAACAAAGTTATAAGCCGTTATGATTTGTATTTAAAAGCTTATCACATGGACTACCAAAATCAATTTTTAATTTTAGTAAGCCGGGCTTTTAGCTTTTAGAAAACGAAGGCATGAGAAAACTAAAGCGGTTACGAGATGTACATTACGGAACCCTAAAAAAGTTCCACCTTCGAGTATTTTATGCCATATAAATGAAGGAAATGGAGCTTTGTGTATGAAGCTTTAAATAAGTCACTATGTGTAATGGTAGTCTGTCGTAATCATACAGTAACAAGGGCCACCGAACGGAGGGTAAGAGGGAAGGGCCATAGCGACTTTTTCAGATACAAAACAGTCTATCATTTTAGATCTTCACACAAACACCTTTTAGACACATACAAAAACAATCGTCTGTCGATACGAACTCACACACAATTATTAAAAAAATACATTCAAATTTCACGCACACATAAATACATTCTGTGTCATAAAAGTGTAACGCATAGGCTCATTTGGGCATATACATTCACAGAGGGGAATGCCTACGTTTGGGTACTCCTACCCCCTACCGTGTTGCTCTATGGCCGTAATTACCTTTGCTTTATACTTGATGGTGATGACATATTAGGCATAGTGCATTATTATACTCAGCTCACATATCTATATATAGGTATATATAGTTGTGAATGAATATGAATACTCTACGTAGGGTATAAATAGATATAATAAATTAAAACGATAGACTGTGTTATTGAATTTGTCATTACATAATACTAGTTGTCGTTTTAACCTTCACTCTATTTTTATCGAAATGAAATAGAAACTTCGATTTGGAAGGATCAAGAAAAGGAACTTATACCAATAGACCGACAATGTACTTATAACCACGTAAAGAATAAATGCGGATGGAAGTATGAAAGGAATAGTATGCGGCATATCAGTGCGAGAGGCATAACTGATAGACTGGAATGAGACAGAGAATTAGGTTTCATAAGGGCGCCAATCACGTTGGCGTAGTCTGAGAAAAAAAAAACCAAAAAAAATGTACTTATGAATTTTTTTAAGTAGCGTCTTTGATTGCTCGACCCCTCTCATAAAATATCTAACGAATATTGAACTATGTATGACTTACTATTGACTAACAAGAAAACAACATAGAATGTAAAAACTAATCCGTTATTTTCATCTGAACGTGTTACAGCTCATTAATACTCACTAATCAGTCAACCCTCCGTCAATTGTTAGTTAAAGTATACTAAACAAGGGGAAAAACTATTTTTAGTGATTGATTAATATGACTGCTCCGGTGTATAAGACTATACTCTCACACACCGGAGCAGTCACCGGAGCAGCCAATCTCTCAGGTTCGACTTATCCACTACCATGTTGGACCAAATATTTGTATGGTATGCAAAATTTTGTTTAGGAGTTGGGAGATTTCCTTGTAAAAACTGTATGTATTTACAAAGAAAATAAGTATTCTATCTTTCAATCTAGCTAAGCTAGCTAAGCTATAATAGCACACGTTCCGCTTAGTTTTAAGCTAAATAGCGTTGTGTGCAAGAGGTTCGAAATATTAATTATCTTCATAGTTAATTTGGGATTGAAATACAGTTGTGCACAGGAAGGAATAAAATTTCAATGTTTTTGAAAAAAAAACAACCTTTTTGTGCACTATTAGGTCCTTATATGACGTGTTAACTAGCAAACATTTGCAATTAAATAAAAACACCTTTAAAGTATTAAATCAAATTAAATTATTATAAAAAGATTCGACTATAAACTACACCCTATTACATACATTAAAAATATTATAGCGTAATTTCTATCTCTTTCCTGGCGTAGTGTTGTTGAGCATCTTAGAAAATAAAGTATTATTATTATGTATTAGCTGAGTCCCACAATGGTACCCGCGGTACAACAACAACCGCAGGTAACGCCGTGGGTCGAAGCTGGTATCTTTATTAATTATAGCCTATGTGGTATTCTGATTATAAGCTATATTATTGTAAAGTTTCATTAAAATCTATTCAGTAGTTTTTACGCGAAAGAGTAACAAACATCCATCTATACTTACAAACTTTCGCGTTTATAGTATTAGTAGGATTACATTATTTTGGGTTTTACTTTCAGTATGATTTACGTTCCTCGATACAGTAATATATTGTGAAGTTAGTAAGTTTTTAAAGAAATAGTAGATGAGCCCCGTGGTGTTCCCGCGGTATAACTTGATCCGCAGATAACACCGCGGTAACAGTCGAATCAATTTCTATTTTTTTTTCCTAAATCTAAACTATTCTCGAATCCTCAGGAAAAGACACAAAAAATTATTCCATTAAAATTGGTTCAGCCGCTAGGGAGGAGTTTAGTCACATACACATAAGATTTATATATATAAAGAAGTTATTATTAAAAATGCTAGAAAGATAGTTTAAGTTGAGGGTAGTTTAATCAGCTGTATTCAGATTTAATAGCTACCTCTTTTTTTCATGCCTCACAGAAAACCGGTATGATACAGAGCTTGCGCTGTGTTTCACCGAGTCAGTGAGGATATCGGAGGCCCATACACCAAACTCCCCCCCTCACCCCCTTCCCTATTCCCCAAAGGCCGGTAACGCACTTGTGACTCCTCTGGTGTTGCGAGTGTCAATGGGCGGCGGTAATCGCTCATCATCAGGCGATACGTTTGCTCGTTTGGCCCTATTCCATAAAAAAAAAGAATGAGCAGAAAGAGAACCAGCTTAAGTTATGCTTGTTTAATGTTTCTTGAAAAAGTTTTAATTAGCTTAATGTTTCTCAAAATTGTTGTTTTTTATTATCTACTTTTTTTTTAGTTAGTATCACACCTGTTCCCTTAATTGAAATTAAGATAGGATCCACGTAAAATATTACTGTTAGTACATACAAATAAATAAAATTGAAGTGTCTGTTTGTAATTTCAATTTAATATTTTTTCATTAAATGCATATGAAAGTATATGCGGTACTTTCATTAAAAATCAATTATTGATCTACTACATGCTTTGTACATGTAAATAAAACACTGAAATTGATGTAATTCTTTATTTATAATGGAGTGAAATATGGAGTTTCTGGCACAGAAAATACGTCTTTAAACCACGCAATGAGTCATGAATGTTCGAAAGCGTCTAAAAGGCTTTCTTAAAATAAAAACATTTTGATTTTGATGAAATACAAACATTTATTTTATTTCCATATTCATTGACAAAGACTTAAATAAATAAGTAACTAAGAAATGTCTATGCTTACATAACTAAATCAACAATATAATAAGCTAATAATTTAAAAAAAATAATTTAAAAAAATGTTGTTTGATCATTAGGTGGGTAAAATGCTCAAAGAATAGGTTAAAGATAATTAAGTATTTGAGTGCATTCAAAGACTTTATTTGTTTTTTTTTTAACTTCGAGTTACTGAAAAGGTTTGACATGAACAAAGAGTGTCTTAAGCCTATGAAATTCTATATTTAAGATTACTTATCATTCAAAATTATAGTTGTATCTTTTAGAAGTTCTGGTAGTAATTGAGTTGTTATAGAAATATCCTACGTATCATCAATAATATGACCAAACATTATAAAACTTCAAAAATATTGCACTTAATTCCAAATGACTCTGTTGACCACTCAGTTAATGCATTTCAATTCTCTAACATTTAAGGAAACCATTTTAATGATATGCTATAAAAGGCTGTTTTGAAAATGATTAGAAATGTTCTTACATATTCAATTAATATTAAATTTCTTAACTTTACAATGTTTTAACCTATATTGCTACTAAGATACAAGCCCTATGTTTTTGTGTCTATATTTACTTACATATTGATCAATATGAATATAATTTTCCAACCCGTTTAGAAGTATCTAGACTTCATGAATATTCAATTAAAAGTTACCAATTACTTTCTTCTAATAAATTAAATTCAATTATCACAAACAGTTCGATCGTAATGGAAGTGTCATATAGTGCGACAAGAACAACACCATAACCAGAACACTAGAACACAGTTTTAGTGACAACACAATATGGAAACGATGGATACCTCACTCTTAAAATACATATTGTTCGTACAAAATATTACTTGCGTTTTTCGAAATATTTACAGTTTCAAAATATATATTCGGGTATTAATATATACGTGGATCACTACAGAAATAGCTTTTGTGTCATGGAACATTATTCATAACGCATTTGTTGTAAATCATCAAAATGTGTTAATCGCTCAAATGATTTACTACTATTTAGTAACGGGATTTTCTGTTGTTATAATCATAGCACCTCTGTGCCACTCTAAAAATTTTTACTATGTTATGAAAAACGTTAGTGTGTTTCGCAGCATTTTTAGTGATGAGATTTATTTTCAAACATTATTAAAAGCTCAAGATAATATCAAGAAAATTATATGTTTATACGGTTTTAGTAAGCTTGTATTGTTTATTCATTTCCGAATAGCTTATCATGAATATCGAATTGATGATGTGCTGAATCATATAAATTTAGTTGTGTGCGAAAGTCGCTTCGTATTTGAATTTTTTGCTATATATGCTATATTAAATTTAATCTCTGAACAAATAAATTCAATTATACGCTCTATTGATAGCGAGCTATCTATTATAAATTCAGAAAACAAGATTGTCGTTCCAACATTAGAGGATTGCTTAAAGAAATTATGTTTATGGACCGATGCGTATAATAATATCATAAGCAGTGCTAAAATATGCAACAAAATGTTTAGTGCAGAGGTAGGTAATTTTCACCGAAGTGTCATACTTTATATTTATAAAAGTGTGCTAAGCCACATTGCCAAATTTACCTAATTCGTATCAAAGGTTGGAATCGTCAGACATGAAGTTATTGCATATTCCAAAAAAGTGGTAGAAAAAATTATGCAAATTAAGAAAACACCATTTCAACTTTTTATTTTATTTATAATACTTGAATCTTCTGTGTGTAGCAACGTATTTAATCGTTATTTAATTTGTGTTCACAAAAATAACGCCTTCTACTGTGTAAGCACACCGTACTTTATCCCGCCCTTTCTTTCATAAGCTATTTTCAATTTATGATCTATAAGCATAAGTTAATTATAAGGAGGAGGATAATAATTCTAAAATATAGGTATTATTGTATGATATACCACTTCGACTATACGAATGTGGTTTAATGGGCCACAGTGCCCTAGGTCAAATCCAAATTTTTGCCCTTCCCCGCATCGCGCAACTGCAACTATCCTGCTCATAGCAATTCAACACGAAGCTGGTTTAACCTCGCCAATTCTCTAAAGTATTTATGTATCTATATCAGTTACCTAGTATCCATAATATAAGCACAGCTTCGTTCGGGACAAGATGGCGTTATGTGTTAGATGTCCGAAATATTATTATTATCGAGCTGAGCCTACACCAAAATGGGAGAATACCTTGTGTTATTAGTCCGTTTGATCTTTTTGTCTTCTTTATTAATTTTAGAAAAGTATTATACAGAAAATAATGTTTCATTATTTTCAGTTGGCTTTAATGCAGTTGTTAATAACAATATACGGAATGACACTTTTGTACTCGATTGCCAACTATATTCAAGTAAGTGGTGTATCTAAACACAATACAACGTTTTAATATGAACCTATAGGAATATTCCCAGTTCTGCTATAGGAACAGTAGCATATAACCAAGATTCTTGAGTATTTTATACAACCGAATTTTATAACATGCCATTAGCACTTGCCAGTCAAACTAAGATTACATTGTTCATTTTTTTTTTTTTTTTTTTTTATATTTANAGCTGCCAAAATGACTCTGCCCTGCCTGATGGAAAGCATGAGCAGAATCCAAGAGTGGTGGTCACCATCCTCAATGCGAAAAAGAACAATGCAGCATGGTGACCCACACTATGGCGGCCTGGGGGGAAGGGGGATGGTGAGGGAGATAGGGAGCGTTGGATCGGTGTATGGGCCTCCGGTATCCTCACTCACTCGATGAAACACAGCGTAAGCGCTGTTTCACACCGGTTTTCTGTGAGGCCGTGGTATCACTCCGGTCGAGCCGGCCCATTCATGCCGAAGCGTGGCTCTCCCACGGTAAAAAAAATTCATTTTATGATTAGAAAATTGCATGATCTACATATTGGGTACTTGTGTTTTAAAGGGCCAAGGACAGATATCGTTCATGATCCATAGTTCAACATCAATGATTTACTTTCTTGTCGCCATATATATGATAGCAGGAGCTGGACAACAGGTTTATAATAATTTTAACACATTGAGACGAAAACTTAGTGAGCTTCAAAGTCATTTGATTGATGGTAAGTAATATCTCATTACCGTAAGGTGTAGGATTAATCATAGGGGGCGTCAACTCTCTCTTATTTATCCCGTGGGCACTGTTAGAGGCGATTAAGGACACAAACTTTGTAGGACAATATCACTGAAAAGAGAAGATTTGAAACAAAGCCGTCTGAACAGAGTGATATAATAAGGCCAAAACCTCCTTTCTAAAGAGAGGCCTATTTCCAAGAGTGGACTTTTAAGGGCTGTTAATGACGATGAATTGATTGATGATGAATGTTTTTTTTAAATTATGTTTCCATTAAATATTCCATACCCACGTAAGTGGGGTATGTAAAATATATACAATGTTTTTATATGTTATTAGTCTCATTTTATAAAGACTGGTAAGAAGCTCTTTTGTATTGTCTTTTTCTTTTTTTCAGATGAAAGACTTTTTAAGCCGCTTAGAGATTTCCTTCGTTACAGCTGCACACATCCAGTGCATGTAAATTTGTTAGGCGCTCTAAATCTTAATATGTCTTTAATGCCAACGTGTGTCGGTGTCATCACTTCTAATACCATTGTCGCATTGCAATTTAACAACGTCTTATAAAACAGTAAATCATATTTTTACACAACTGCACTAAAATATCATTTATTACTGATTGTCTTTCTTCACTTGTGATGATTACTATCTAGGAAAAGGTAGTATATATTTATTATTACGTAATTAAAGCCTGTAAAAAATATTTGGACAGACTTTCAAAGATGTTTCTCAAAGTATTTTAGTTGAACGGGTTTGCATGATATCGATCATTCTAATTGCGTTCTCATGTAAAGTCGAAACACAAAATTTTTAGCAATTACATATCCCTGTTAAAAGCTATGCTTTGCTATATAAGTGAGTGCCTTGTACACAGTCAGAGGCTGCAATGGTATTGTTGTTTGGTTTATAGAGTTGCACATGGATTCTCATCAGTTTTTTAATAAATGAATAAAAAAGTTACAAGAGTTACTTATTGTGTAATCCTAATCAACACTAGTATTACTTAGAGATATAAAAAAAATTGTATGTATATTGTATATGTATTTGTATTTAGAGCTTTTGATTAATTTGTACTTTTTATTCACTAAAAACTCTTTCGAAAGATATTACTTGCTTTACTATCGGAGCTTTTGAACATAAATTTACAGTATCTCTTCATGACATAACTTTTAGTTTCGATTAAAAAAAATTTCGAAGAAATCAAGTGAACAAATAAAGGTAGAGCCTGGAGAGATGAACTAGCGGCACTGATCCAGTCGATTTTGAACAAAATTTCTTCATTGTATCTTTATAAACATTGTACAACCCATTAACGAATACACTATTAAGACAAACTAAAGATAATTTCGTATTGATTATTATTTTAAAATAAGTACTATAATTTTTTTAAAGATTCAAGAATGAAATTTGTATACAATCATTACTATTACACTATTTCATATGTGTGTTAACATAACTTACATGATATTATAAGAAATTAAGATGGGTGATTATCAAATTATTACACTATTATATTATAATATAACTGAAAAAGGTAAGATAAGTTTAAGAACCCCTGACAAATTAATTTTTTAACTCACACTTTAAAAGTTTTCATAGCACTAAATTTAGATGTGGCAATTACAATAATTATTACTACATACCACCTATGAACTTACTATGAGACTCAGAACTATCCGTCGGGGCTGCTATTAAATGAACTAAATGTTTGCAATTTTATAGTAATGTGAATAATTGTAGATATTTTATTGTTAATATGATTATTTGCCCACTGCTAGATATAAGCCTATCATAAGGAACACCACAGAGCCCGACTTTTTGCATCCAGTCGTTACTAGATCTCTTATGCAAGTCGTCCCACCATCTGGCCAGAGGACATCCGACACTACGTTTGACAAGACGCGGTCTCCACTCCATAACACGCTTACTCGTAAAAGTGTATCAAATAGACCTAATTAATTTCGCATCTATACTTACATTAACCTTGTATGGACTACCCGAAAACCCCTGCGCCCTTCGCTCTCAATCCGCGTTTTCGAAGTCAGCGTGGAACGGAGCGGCGGGGGTAGCGGCGCGGGTAGCGAGGTGGATAGGTGTTATGAGAAATTATACCTTGTAAAAATATAGCTTGATACGGATGAAAGATGTTAAAAAAAATACTAGTGATTTGAAATAACTAGTGTAATCTGTCAATGTTTCATAATATTTTGTTTAATTAAGGTACCTACTTATGTAATAACACCATGAATAAATGTTTTAAATTTATTTTTCTAAATTCGTACAATCCAAACCTTGTATTCGAGAACACTCCTATATAAGTCTATACATTTGAACGGGCCATTGCCGTTCCCGCCCCTCTTCCGCTGAGTTCGTGAACGTGACCTTGTAGTAGACGCTTAACGGCGGAGAGTGGCACACCGTGTGAATTTAGTCGGTCCGAATCCGACGACACACTATCCCGCCACAAGCCTTTATAGGATTTCCACACGTAATAAAAACTTGATATGAATGGTTCTGTTTTTATTTGTGTAAACAATAAAAGAGTAAACACTTTTCAGTACACCACAGATCGCATATTTATAAGTATACCTTTAAGACCAAAACTCAAAGATGTGCTTTTTCTGATAATAGATTTCTTAGAGATGTTTGCTTTCGTGAGGGTTGTGTTTTCAGTAGTACAAAAAATAAAAAAAGGATTTTTTCAGCAAATAGCAAATGTATTTCCTTATATCTGTATAAATTTGTAGATGTTGTATTAATTAGAATAAAAATAATTTTTTATGCAAGTATTACAGTACGTTATCAATCTGTACTGCTATGATGGTGTTGGATACGACGAAGGCGACGCACGATGGTAACAAAGACATATTAAAATGCAAAAATCCCATCAAACCAATATTTAATTCATAGTAACAGCGAAGGAAATTTGTAGTCATATTGAACTTTTCCTAATCTGGAAAAAAAGGTAAAGTATTTTTTTTTTCATGGAGGAATCGAACAGGTGAGTTGAATGAAGGGAATGATATAGAAGGTAACTACCGCCACCCTAGAACGTCAACTTACGGTTCGGAAGCACGTAGGCGCGTTCACAGACTTTGGAATCGGAGAAAACTTTTATCGTATCTTCTAGATGTTAAGAGTTTTACTAAGTAGTTGGAATCATTTTTTTAAATAATTACCGTACATCGTTGCATCACTTCTAATCAAAATAAATACACAGATATTTACATTTTGAAGACTTACCTGTAACACAGTGAAGTTTGCGCAAAGTTTGCGTCTCAATTCAATGGAACTCTTCTTCATCCGTTGACCAGCTTGTGATATCACACATATTACTATCAAATAACTAGATATTGTTGAGAAATTCGATATTTGTATTGAGATTGTGTCGCCGTTCTACAAAAATAAAATGTAAGACGTTTAAAAACAGCTACCATCTCTACTGGTAACTTGAAATCTAATGTTACCAAGATTAATATAGATAAAAATATTTGAAAAGTCTATGTGCAGCATCACGTACAGATTGTATGTTTTTATGTTTGTATATATTGTATGTTTTATACTTCTTCATGATCAAAATACAGGACCGATTATAATGAAATTCGATAGGTTGATAATTTACCACATAATAAATATTATAGCAAATAGATTAATAAACGTCATAAAAACATCACAACAAAGTATATATAGATTAATAAGCTAATTATCACTCACCTTAATGTTATTAACGATCATGTATAAAAATGTTATGCAGTAAGTTGCTTAGCAGTAACAACACGGACATCTATGCCAAAATATTAATAATTACTCTGATGAATTTAAAATAAATAAATAATAGAGATAGTTAAATAAATAAATAGATAAAAGAAAATAAATACCTCAAAACTAAAAACATTGTATTACATATATCCACAATTAAAATTGGTTGACGCAGTAATCTGGTGGTCGTACGAAGCCTCTTAAATCTTGTCCCTTTTGTTTACTTTCTACGCATAGCTCATTATCTATGGATCGTATTATTGCATTAAGTTGTTCAGAAACAACGTAGCATAAAGCATGTAGTATAAAATACTCAAACGCGAAGCGAAGCTCACTAACGGATAAATTGTAATCCCCATTGAGCTTGAAACTTATACTTTTATTTGAAATATACATCTAACACAATGCAAACGACTACCACTATTAATTTACATACACATAACAGTGAAACAACTTTTGTAAGACTTTTTTGTTTCCTTAGTAGCAGTTCTGAATAAATACTATCGTTTAATATGTTGTTAAACGTAATAATATTATGCATAAGTTGCTGAAACCGATTTGAATGGTACAAAGGTATTATTAATGAAACAAAAGGAAACACTGTAAAGCAAAAATAATTTAAAAGATCAAATTTTAACAGTTCTATATTTTGAAAGTCTATCTTAAAAGCAAAATTAATTAAGATTAATACTTGTAGAATAGTTATAATGCATATTAACACTCGACCACATTTTTAGAATCGCCAGTAATTACGAAAAACCATAGTAGAAATGTTTTAATGGTGTAATATTCATAATAAGTTGTAATGTATAAAAACCTTTCCATCGATTTTAATTTCATTAAAATGTTTGCTTTTAATTAAGTCTAATACTTTCATTGTAATGGTGAGTTCATCTGCTAAACAAGTACTCCATTAGAATATATCAAATTATATAATATACCTATAGTAATTAACGAAATAAAACGAAAGACACGGAAAGCAGTGGATTTTGGGCAAGTGTTAAAGGTTATATTGTAAAAAAGCAAATTAAGATATATGGACGAAATTAAATAATTATACGTTTTATTATTCACAAAAACATTACATATTTACATGAGGACGGATAATTGTGCGACGAACTTAGTTGGAGGCCTTCCGGCGGCTTAAAAACATCCAACGGCAAGATTTACGTAGCCACAACGTATTCTTGCCAGTCCCCAACCCGCACTTGGCCAGCGTGGGGATGTATGGCCTTAACCCTCTCCTGAGAGGAGACACGAGCCCAGCAGTGGGACATTATGGGTTGTTGATCGATTGATTGAAACGTATTTAGGTTTAAGGATTGGACATCATTAATAACAACAGCCTATAATTAATATCCAACTGTTGGACATAGGCTTCATCTCCTTAGAAAATACTTTAAACGTATGTTCGTCATTGAGGAACTTGTGCTTAAGTGGTAATGGTTACGCATTGCAAAATGAAGCAATCTTAGCCAGGTCAATCTATGAAACCAGGTGGCCTTCTTAATACATTTAGACTCCTCGTTGTTTCGGAAATCATGTCAAACCATTGTTACGGCAAGTTGGAGCTTTAAAAGTCCGATAGACGTCTTTCTGCAAAACTTTCATATAATCTAGTTCTTATCTGGTAGTAAAAGTTTGATGTTAGAAAGTCTATCATTGTTATAATTTAAATATATCCCCCAGACAAGAAAGCCGTGTTTTCCAAGTCTAATTAATCAATATTAAAGCACGTTGTTAAACTGTAGCACTATGATCGTGTTGGATATGACGAAGGCGATACACGATGGCAACAAAGACATATTAATGGGCCAAAATCCTAGTAAATCAATATTTAACTCGTGGTAACTGCGAAGGTAGTTCGTCGTTATCTTGAACTTTTCCTCATCTGAAAAAAAGAAAAAGGTCAATTAATTTTTTTATTGATTTTTTTTAATGAGATTAGCAGGCTGAAGTGAGAGTAGGCTGGCTATATTAGCCCCTGAATTAACAACCGCTGGGATAGAGGACTTCTGGAGTGGAGACCGCATCTTGGCAAACGTAGTGTGGGGTGCCCACAGGCCAGGCGTAGTGATGACTTATGTATGACGGCTGGCAGAAAATGATGCTTATAATGATGAATGGAGTAAACGAGCTGGTGAATCACCTGATGGGAAGTGATAGCAGTTCCCCTGGAATGTCAACACAGGGCACATAAGTGTGTTGGCGGGGCTTTGGGGTTATAAAACGTTTTTATCGTATTAGAAGGTATAAGGAGTATTATTACGTTGCTGTATGCATAATTATTTACGTCATTGTACCATTCTTAATAATAACGAATTTACAGATCTCAAAAATTTAAAGACTTACCAGTAATGGAGTGAATATAATACTCGCAAAGTTTACGCCTCAATTTAATGGAACTATTGTTTACCCGTTGCCCAGATTGTGATATCACCCAGAGAGCTATCAAAAAACTCAATATTGTTGATAAATTTGATATTAGTATTGAGATAGTGTCACCACCCTACAAAAAGAAATATGGGACGTTTAAGAACAGTTAGAGTAACTTGAATATATTTAGTTTGACTTTTTTTTTAAATTTTGTCATTTAACTTTAAAACTTGATAGTAATCAAGTCCAGAAGGATGTCACCATAAATATTAATATCATTTTTTGCCAAGTTTTTCTAACTTTGTTTATATTAAGCACAATACGCGAAATTGTCAGATTCACTTTATAAACGTTTGAGAAAAAAATCTATTTAATCGCCAAAATATATTTGAACCCCATAGAATAGCAATTGTTAGGGATGCGTTTTATTAAATGATCGTGTGAAACCCAAAATGCAATAAGTATAATTATTTTTTATAGTCAGTATTAAAAAAATATGTATTTTGTTTTATAATGTGATCAAAGACACTACGACAAAGACAAAGGAGATGCATTCCATCTTAGCATTGAAGAAATAGGTTAGTAAAATCATAAAATATCATGACAAAGTACCAAGGTTGTTCCGAAAATTGATATTGATAACAGAATAAATACAATTTCTTTTTTTTCCAATTTCAGCACAAACCTCCTTTGTGAAAATCACTGGCCACTTATGTGTAGTTTTTTTAATATGTTTAAAGCTTTTCTTTTGTTTGCAACAATGAACGTCTCACGTGAAGCTTTTGGTGCTATGATTTTTTATGATTACAGACGAGGCCATCGAACAATTTCGGTGGTTATTTATCGACCTCCCGTAAGACACGTTTTTTTAATGTTTTGAAAGCTGTTTCACACGAATGAATTGCATTGGGATTGGAGAGGGATATTTTGAAAAGCTGTAAATAAACTTTTTTTATATTCTAACTACTAATTAACTACTACTTTTTCATTTTACCAACTATTGTTGGAAAAACCCACGTATTTATATAAATGAACTATTGACACTCACCGTAATATTTGTAACAAACATGTATAAAAACGTTATGCAGTAAATCGTCGATAGCAGCAACATTACGGACATCTACAACAAAAATGAAATAATTTTTCGAATTTCAAATCCATACTAATATTATAAATTCGAAAGTATCTCTGTCTGTCTGTTTATCCCACTTTCGTTACGTTGATTCTTGAGGAAGCACATGAGCTTCTTACAGCGAAAACCGAGTTACACGCGGGCGGAGTTGCGCTCAAAAGCTACTATTGCATAAACTAATATTATAAAAGAAAAGTAACTACCTCAAAACTTAATATTGTATTGCATATACTGGCACTATCTCTAACGTTCTTATATGCAGTCATCCACACCTTATATTGGTTGATACAACCATCCGGTGGTCGTGCGAAGGCTCTAAATTGTTCTCCACTTTGTTTATTTTTTTCCATACATATTTTATTATCTATAGCTCGTATTATTGCATTAAGTTGTTCAGAAATAACATAGCATAAAGCATGTAGTATAAAATACTCAAACGTAAAGCGAAGTTCGCTAATGGACAAATTGTAGTCTTCTTTGAGTTTTAAGGTTACACTTTTATTGGAATTTTTACTTTGATCCAACACACCGCAAACGATTATAACTATTAATTTACATACACAGAACAGAGATACAACTTTTGTAAGACTCTTCTGTTTTCTTATTCGTAGTTCCGAATAAATTGTATCATTGAATATACTGTTAAACATATTAATATTCTGTATAAGTTGATCAAACCGTTTGGAATGGTACAATGGCATTATTGATAAAACAGAAGGAAACACTGTGAAGAAAAAGTAATGTAAAAAATCAATTTTAAACAGTTCTTTATTTTGAAAGTCTATATAAAAAACAGACGCAATTAAGGAAAGTCCTTGTAGGATAGTTACAATGCATATTAACACTCGACCACATTTTTTGAATTGCCAGTAATTACGAAAAACCATAGTAACATTTTGAGCACGTATCAAATATTTTAATGGAGTAATATTCATAGTACTTTGAACTGTTACACTGTGTTTAGACGTAAAAACTTAACACATTTCAAGAGTGTATATAATATCCTTCCATCGCTTTCAATTTCATTTTTATAATTGCTTTTAATTAAATATATTTAGTTTTAGTGGAATGGCGTGCTCAAGTTTTTAATTTGACAGGTAAACATTATCAGGACAGTAGACATTCCATTAATATATTATCAATTATCTAATGTTCAAATTTAATTTATGATAAGTAAAGAATTGTAGGAACGTTAAGAAACGCACAGAAAATAGAGCACTTTGATAAAATGTTTAAGGCAAAGTTGTGAATTAGCATAAAAAAGGTTTATGGTTATAATTAAATGACTAACATATTTAACTTGATTATATCTCTCAATATGCCCTTGCGGAAGTGGAAGGCTTCTATGGCCGGTTATATGCTTCGCTTGCATTTTGACCTGATCCCGAGAATGAGGACACCAGAGGCGCATCAACACGCCACAACACCAAAGAGCTGCCAAAAGTCAGCATCGCTAAAACTGAGATGGCTCTGAAACAACTGAAAAATGGTATAACCCATAGAGAGAACGGCTTTACAACAGGATTATTACAAGCTGGAGATAATCCCATATTGAGGGAGCTCCAAGTGATCTTTAACGCTATTCTGTTTGAAGGGAGAACTGCGGAGGTGTGGGGTAGGAGTTTGGTCGTACTGTCCTCCAAAAAGTACGGTCCAGATCTTGAACATACTCTTGTCACCCACAAGAGTATGTTCAAGATCTGTCGACCCATTTCCTTTCCAAGCCACGTCTACGAGCTGTTCAAAAGTCATCACGAAGACTCGACGATTTCCAATTACTGAAACAAGCTGGATTTCGGAGTAGAAGTGGTACCTTTTAGGTTTAAGACATTTATTTCTCATTAAGATTAACATAAATCACTTACATGAGAAAAATAACTATACTAAACATTTTTAATTATTCGTCGTCACTTTAGAGGGTAGATAGTGCGTTCTTACAAAGACAAATTCATATTGCAACATTGTAACATATCGCCCGCTCAACGCACTCACAGCTGTTAAATATCCGCTAATATCTGTTGATAAAGTTTATTTTTGAATGCGTTGAACGGGCTTACACGTTTTAAATCCGAAGGCAGTCGGTTAAACATCTGTGCGCCTGCGAACACTATCATTGTTTTGCCAAAGTTCGTACGAGGCTTCGGCAGAACGAGATAGCTTGCGCGACGCGTGCAGGGGCGCGCAACCTTTTTACGCATGAACTGCAAATTTGTATGTAATTTTTTGTCGAGTTTTTTGCGAACGAAAATACAAGTGTTGTATTTATATAATTGTTTGATATTCATTAATTTTGTTTCTTGGTAAATTCTTTTGGTCTCTGTTAGGTAATTATAATTAAATAGCACTTTAATTATTTTATTTTGCAAAACTTGCAGTT
>PKRV01002327.1:1794190-1988131 GCA_003709505.1 Hyphantria cunea
ATCGTTTGTTAGATTTGTACTAACATGGTCTAATATAGATTTCTTGGTGGACCCGTGTCTTGTGCAATATTTCTTCGCGATTTTATTAATTATCTTGTGGCTTGACTGTTTCAAAAGTTGTTTATATTGTTTAGTTTTCTTATTGTTTTTATTTAATAAATCAATGTTAAAATCTCCAAACACAATTGCTCTCTTCCTGTGCTCCAATTGTGATTCGTATTCTTCTAGAAAGTTTTTAAAATTTGTATCTCCAGGATAATAAACCACTCCCACCTCTAGTGCATATTTGTCTAGTTGTATCCATAGGTAGTTATTTCCATTAATATACTTGCTTTCTGAAAGGTTGTGTCTAATGTCGTTATGAACATATGCAGAGACTCCGCCACCCGTTCTGTCGTGTCTGTAATTATAATAGTGTGTGTAGTTTGTTAATTGGTACTGTAAGGCTTGGGCTTCTGTACGGATCCAGGTCTCTGTAAGTAATATCATGTGTACTGTGTTCGGTATAGATTTTAGGATACATTTCAACTCGTCAAATTTTCCTTTTTTACGTATACTGCGAGCATTGAGATATAGGGATGCAAAGCATGATTTGTTTGTGACCTTAGACTACATAAATACTGTTCGTCGGAATATACAGAAAACCGAAGAGTATAATTAGTCCCTATGTCTAGCATTCTTGGACTAGGAAAAGACCTTGATCGAAATCTAGTTTGTTCTGGTCCCTGCAACGTTGTCAGGTAGATTAGCGATGCAGCCACTATCTTCGTCCAAGTAAAGAACCAGCGTACAAGGCCAATACCGTTACATCGAGGAGTGAGAAGTGATTCAGTTGTCAGAGATTTCCATGACATTGTTCACAAATGCAATGAAGTATATGTTTAGAACTCTGAACTGAGAAGGACATGGTATTAATTTCACTTGTGTTTTGCAGACGACATCGTCATAACGGTAGAGATGCTGCTAGAAATTCTACAATACTGAATGACCTAGATGACTCTTCTAGGCGCATCGATCTACGGATGCATGTAGACAAAACCAAGGTCTTTATCAGTGAAAATGTACGGAACCGGTTGCAGTACACGGTGCTTTGGGCAGATATTGAAGTAGGGTAGAAACAACTTTGAGGAAGAGGTGAATAGAAGACGAAAGTGTTTAATCGGTGCGTCCTACCTGTCATGACATACGAAACCGAAACGCACTTACTTACTAATACAAAGGCTCATCGTTTCTCTGAGGGATCGCATCACGAATAAGGTGATCTGGCAGAGAACTAAGGTCATTGACGTAGCCCACCGGATTTAAAGCTGAAGTGGCACTGGCCTTATCGGTCGCAGAACGGACAACTGGTACAGTAGAAGAGTTCTGGAGGGGAGACCGCGTCTCGGTAAAACTTGTGTCCCACAGCCAAGTGGAGTGATGTCTTGCGCAAGATGGCTAGCAGTAATCATTTATTGCCAGCAATCTTGCGTCTCGCTTTCATATGCGAGGACCTCAAATTCGATAAGATAAGGCCAATGTGATGTCCAGCAGTGAATTGTAATAGGCTGATGATGATGATGATGATGATGCAAATGCTATTTGTCACTCTTGTATAGTGGTTAGCAATCCTTACTACTACGATAGATGTGGTGCGTTTAATTTCCATCAGGACTGGTAATTGTGCGATAGGCATGATCATCTGCCGTAAAGCTTACTACTGAATTTGAAGTCCATTTGGTATTTCCAAGATGGTAGAAAGCCGACTTCAGTATTTTATTATTAATTTTTATTATGTTTCCCATACAAGAGAGCCGTGTCTTTCATGTTTAATTTATTAGTATTAGAACACGTTTATGAACTGTTGTACTATGATGATATTAGATACGACGAAGGCAATACACGATGGCAACAAAGACATATTAAGGGGACAAAATCCCATTAAATCAATATTTAACTCGTAGTAACAACGAGGAAAGTTTGTCGTTATCTTAAATTTTTCCTCATCTGAAAAAAAAGAAAATACAAATAATACTCTTAAATCGCCTGATGGAAAGTGACTACTCCCGGCCATGAACGTCAACTCAGAGCTCCCAAGTCTCTAAGGTTGAGTACGTTTTTGTTATTCTATGTATAATATTCAATGAGTTTTATTAAGTTGTTAAAAAGTATTGTTGTAAGTATTGGTAAATTTATATAATACGTGGTAGCGCCTATCACAATTCTCAGGAAAATACAGTTTTTTAAAATTTTAAGACTTCTCTGTAACGGAGTGAATATAATATTCGCAAAGTTTGCGCCTCAATTTACTGGAGCTATTGTTAATCCGTTGCCTAGATTGTGATTTCACGAACAGAGCTATCAAAAATCTTAATATTGTTGAGAAAGTCGATATCAGTATTGAGGTTGTACCATCCTACAAAAAGCAATATGAGACATTTTATGAAAAGTTAAAATCTATACTGGTAACTTGAAGTATTGTGTTAATAAGTTTCTCTTAGGATTGTTGCTCTTTCAATATTATTTTTGAAGTAAAAACTTCTTTATGCGCGCTTAGCACATTTTGGGTGAACAAAATTCATGAAACTCCCATCATCGTCACCAAACGCTTCCTCGGCGATACAATTTACAACTTACTTAGTTTTCACTTCTATCGGCAGTTATTTCTCTTTATAATACGACTATAGATACTGAAAAATATTATATAGCATAGCGTGGTAAGACATCATACAAATATCACGACTAAACCTACTCTACATAAATGAATCAGTTATCTCTCACCGTAATATATGTAACAATTATATATACAAACGTTATGCAGTAAGTCGTTGTTAGCAACAACATTACGGACATCTATAACAAAATAGTATTAATTACTCAAAGGTTTCATAGCAATAAAATAAAAAGTACTTTTATCAAATTGAAAATTATTTCGGAAATAAATTAAAATTATGTAAAATAAAAATAATTGCCGCAAAACTATAACATTGTATAAGATACATTTGTATATCACAAATCTAATACTTTTATACGCAGTCATCCACAAGTTATATTAATTAATGAAATAGTCTGGTGGTCGTACGAAGCCTCTTAGTTTTTTTCCATTTTGTTTATTTATATTTGTTTCTAAACATAGCTCATTATCTATAGGTAGTATTCTTACATTTAGTTGTTCAGAAACAACGTAGCATAGAACATGTAATATAAAATACTCAAACGTGAAGCGAAGTACACACATTGATGAATTGTATTCTTCTTTTAACGGATTTACACTTTTACCAGTATTTTTACTTGTATCGAACACAGGGCAAACTACTCTCATAAGGAATTTACAGATACGAAACAGAGATACAACTTTTAAATTACTTTTTTGCTTATATAGTTATTAGTTGTTCCGAACAAATTTCATCATTGAATAATTCGTAAAATACGTTGATATTATGCATAAGTTGCTGAAACTGTTTGGAATGGTACAAGGGCAATAATGACAAAACAGAAGAAAACACTGTAAAGCAAAATTAAATCAATAGATCAGTATTGAACCCTTCTTTATTGTAAAAGTTTCTATTACAAATAGAGAAAAAGAAGAAAGAAAAATCTATGATGGTTAGAATGAATACTCGATCAGATTTTTAGAATTGCCAGTAATTGTTATATGTCAATAAAAGCCAAAGTTACATTTTGAGCGTGTATTAAATATTTTAATGGTGTAATATTCATAGTAATTTCAATTGTTACACTGTGTTTTGACGTAAGAACTAAAACGTATCGAGAATACATCAAGAATTTAAACATATCAAGAATTTACAAAAGAACTTTCCATCCAATATAATCTATTACTTCTAATAAAGTGAATTCATAAATTTTTTACCGACTTAAAAAAAGGAAGGAGGTTATCAATTCGACTGTATTTTTTTATGTTTGTTACCTCATTACTTTCGACTGAGTAAAATGATTTTTTTAAAGCTCGTGCTTTCCTTTTGGTACCATTTCAATCTGATCCAGTTCTTGAAGTCGGTTTTTTTATTAAAATTTGTGATGTGCTTTGAATGTAATTCATCAGTTCCAATAAAATAATGAATCCACTTTTTAATAATGTTATATTTCGCGTATTGTTTTTTTTTTATACTTAAGCTGCCAAAATGACTGCCCTGCCTGATGGAAAGCATGAGCAGAATCCAAGAGTGGTGGTCACCATCCTCAATGCGAAATTGTCTTTCAGTTTTTAAGTTCAGTTTTTAATGAAACAGAAAACTGTAGTCATTAGTAAACTGATTAAAAAAAGTAGCTCAAAAGTATATAAACAACATTTCATCTAGTGAAAAAAACAGAAAAAATATCTTAGATGTATTAGAAGGTCAAATTAAAAAAGTATATCAGGGAAATTATGAAATTTCATTCCTTTAAATCATATTTATACCTTTATTACTCACATGTACGTTTAAAAAAAAACCGGGCGGGTAAACAAAATATATCAAAATATATTTAGACGTATACATCTAAATACATTTTGTTATACATACAAAAATGTATGTTGACATATATTTGAATATATATACAGACATATATCTCAATATATATGTACACATATAATTTTACGCAAAACAAAATATGCTTAAATATATGCGACATATATTACTATATATTTTTTCACATCTATATTGACATATATTTTTCACATACATACTTTTCCGTGCGGATTAACCTGGGTTAAGAATTGTACTCCTAGATAGGCTACCTATAAAGCAACGTGTCATAAGGAGTAACTTTGCCGGACCCCAGTTGCTTTATTAGTACGTGATATGCATGCGTGTCAGTGTCGATTTTTCTGACCGGGAACGACTTTCACTGCAGATAGCTGATGATTTAAGGAGTTACTAAGGCTACTTTTATCCGCTCTTGCTGTTGTTAAGGTAAAATAATTATTATTATTTGGTATTATTTCAGAATCTATGCAAAATTTACCTCAACATTTTAAATAAAATGAAGACCAGATTTTTGGTTTCAGAGCATATGTAAATGAAATATTAAGTTTTATACATGATTTATTGTTTTCTCGTTCCACAACTAGGTAAGAAGGAAGAAAGTATTGTATTACAAAACATTATTAAATTGTAGTGCAATAATGGTGTTAGAAGTGATAACAACGACACACGACGGCAGCAAAGACATATTAATGTTACGATAGCCTATCAAGTTGATCTGCACTGGACTGTTAGAGTAGTAACGGAGCAGATCCTTGGTCAGCTTCAAGTGCTCTCCATCTGTAGACGATAAGAACATAAAAGTTAATAATACGAAATGGCACTACCCCGTGCGTATCATAGGAGTTGATTAATTGAGCAAAGCACGCAGGATAGTAAAAATAATTATTTATTATAACAAAAACAACAAAGAGACGCTCATAGCCCAGTTGCACTCGGTGATTAGAAACAATCATCGAGGGTAAGCAACGATGGCGCGGTCAGTACCTGGATGGGTGACCGCTGGTGGCATGTTACCATGAGCGTCTCCGTGATTCGGAGGTCACGTTAAGCAGTCGGTCCCGGTTGTCATCATACGATAACAGTCGTGAAGCTTAGTTGGAGGCCTTCGGGCGGCTTAAAAACATCCAACGGCAAGATTTACGTAGCCACAACGTATTCTTGCCAGTCCCCAACCCGCACTTGGCCAGCGTGGGGACGTATGGCCTTAACCTTCTCCACAGAGGAGACCCGAGCCCAGCAGTGGGACATTATGGGTTGTTGTTCTTGTTGTTCATTATAACAAAAAGTGGATAACAACCCACTGTATAGAGCTGACTTTCAAAATAGTTGTGTGTTCGAAGTCAGTTCCTAATCATTGAAAAAAAAAATTAATTCAATTGTTACAATAGTAGATACTTAGTTAATTTATAGTTAGATATGTTTGTTTGTGTGTATGAGTGTATGTGTACAAGGTTGTATGATTTACTGTGTATTTGCGGCTGTAAGTTAAGATGTGTGTGACGTTATTCAAGTTTTCATTATGCTGTTGATGATGATCATCTTTATATTTTTAAATTATACTCACTCTCCAGGGAATATGCATAAAGCTTGCAAAGCGTGCGTCTCAGTTTGTTCGAACTGTTTTGCACCCGTTGTCCAGCTCGTGATACGATGTATAGCGAAATTAAGAAGAATACCACTGATATGATATTTATGTATAGCAATTCCACTGATAACTGTCCCTATGGAAGTAAATCTTTAATGAAAATATATATCTTAAATAGCCACTATATGGTTTAGAATTAAAAATAAAGAGACAAGAAGGTAACTAATAAAAATATTAACATCTTATACGTTACCTTATTTATTATTGGCTTCATAAAAAATGCGGTTATTTTTTATGTTATTTTGTTAGGGATCAATTGATCTTGTTAAAGTATTTAATGAAACGATAAATATTAAAGTCAAGTCACTTCGTGGACAGGTACATCACATATCGATTGAGCGGTGAGTATCTACATCAGATCGGACGCGAAAAGCCGCATAAAGCCAGAACCGTATACGGTGGGAGAGCCACGCTTCGGCATAAATGGGCCGGCTCGACCGGAGTGATACCACGGCCTCACAGAAAACCGGTGTGAAACAGCGCTTACGCTGTGTTTCATCGAGTGAGTGAGGATACCGGAGGCCCATACCCAGATCCAACGCCCCCTATCCCCCTCACCATCCCCTTCCCCCCCAGGCCGCCATAGTGTGGGTCACCATACTGTATTGTTCTTTTTCGCATTGAGGATGGTGACCACCACTCTTGGATTCTGCTCATGCTTTCCATCAGGCAGGGCAGAGTCATTTTGGCAGCTTAAATAGATAAAAAAAAAAAGAACTTTGCAGCCTACTGGGACTGCAACTATGAAACACTTGAAGGATTATCAAGGGTAGATCTTTATTAAGGAGGTCTTATTATGGTCTATTTTTATCTATATACTGGTAATGCTATAAAAAGAGATTATTTAACGGGATCAAAAACGAGGTAAAAAAAAATTAAGTATCGGTTTTAACCCAACTTGAAGGGAATCCGTGAATTTTTACGTAATATCACTAATCTTTATAGATTTAAAATTCGAATAAAATATTAAATTTAAAGTCTTTAAATATACATATACTTACTAGGATATTTGTGATACTTGAATACAAAAGAACAATGGAGAATACTATCATTATTAGTTGCATAACCGCCAACTAGAACAAAAGAAACAATTTAATGTCTCGATACCAGTTCATTTTAATTTTGATTTGTTTTGTTTAGCGTTTAGTTTATTTATCCTTTTTTTGTTCGTAAAAATCCTCTCGGATACCACCGACTGGTGGTTATGTCGGACTCGAACAGAATAAAAACTGCACACCGTCTCTGGTACTAGAAGCTGGGGAACTAGATGCTCCCTTGGAAGGAAATCTCTGAAACCCCGACGTACCTCAGGCCACCCACTGTTTATACAACCTGTGTAGGAACTTTAACGCTCCTAATCTATTCAGAAAAAGACGCAAGCACTTTGTAGGGCTCAAGCCGGTTCTGCTAGGGTGACTGATGGCTTCACGTGTCACCCTCAGGCTTGCACTTATGGAAGCAAAGGTCGTTTTGCGATCTCCGGCGCATGAGTTGCCTGCGCTTTGATGTCTAGCATGAGAGAGACCGATATGGCGGACCGGCGGAGGGCGAAAACCGATTTCCACCCGGTATTCAGCTACCCGTCGATAACTTCGGCGAGCACTTCCGCCTCCAAATCCCGCGGGAATGTTCCAGCCAAGGCGCACGCCGTCTCGGTCGACACCATGCGGTATCCGCGTATGGCTCTGACCACCGATACCCGCTGAGGCCACCAGAGGCGCGCCTTATTCTGGGCGGTCAGAGCCGCCACCCACACCGGTGCGCCGTACAGAGCCATCGATCGGACCCCGTAAAGAGGCTTCTCATTGCGACGCTGGCTCCACCCAAATTGGGCAATAGTCGCCCAAGGGCGGAGGCAGCGTCGACCGGCTAGGGAGCAAGCTGCCGGAAGTGCTCGTCGAAGATCCATCTACCGTCGAGGATCAGGCCCAGNTCGACACCGTGCGGTATCCGCGTATGGCTCTGACCACCAATACCCGCTGAGGGCGCCAGAGGCGCGCCTTATTCTGGGCGGTCAGAGCCGACGCCCACACCGGTGCGCCGTACAGCGCCATCGACCGGACCACCCCCGTGAAGAGGCTTCTCGTTGCGACACTGGCTCCACCCAGATTGGGCAAAAGTCGCCCAAGGGCGGAGGCAGTGTCGACCAGCTTGGGAGCAAGCTGTCGGAAGTGCTCGTCGAAGAGCCACCTACCGTCGAGGATCAGGCCCAGATATTTCATCTGGGCCTGAACCGGTACGGTGGCCAATTTTACCACTATGGAGGCCCCGGGGGTGGCTCATGACAGGGCCCATGGAATAATAGAACCATCTTCAAGGCCGCCCGCAAGCCCAGCACCTCGATGCGCCTCACCACCAGAGAGATACCCCTGGTAGCAAAGCACGCCGTCTCCTGGAAATTCGCCCTTTAGACGGCCCAATGTGTAATCGGCGTAACAAATTACGCCCAGGCAGGGGGGAGGGGGGGTCGCCGTCTCAAGGCGCCCTCTCAGTCCTCGTACATGACGGTACTCTCCTCCAAATAGTCAACCACTAGCCGCCTCAGGTACTCTGGCAACCCATGGTGGCGGAGTGCTTCCCTGATGCAGCTGGATGGCAGACTATGCGTTGGTGATGTCCAGAGACACCGCCAACACAACGCCGCCACATCTTACCGCCTCTACGGTCACAGTCCTTAGGCGCCTAACGGCATCGACCGTCGCACGCCCCTCTCGGAACCCGAATTGATTTTGATTTATTTTAAAACTCTGTATGAATGACATATGGCTCGATCAGAGAGATACTCCGTCCTCACAAAAAACTTGTGTTAACCAATTCTTTTATAGCTTCTCAACGAGTGAGTGAAAACTATCTCCATTTATTTCACTAGTGCTTCTATGGAGGTCAATCCTTGACCTAAAAAAAAACACTTGACTAACACTACACATTTATGATAAGCTTCAGGCACCAAATTGTGGCGAACGCATCACACTTTTGTCTTTTGGGTTGACGATGTCTATGGGCAGCGATAGCCATTTAGCAATAGGTATCTCATATTCTCCATTTGATATGAATTGGTTACGTTAAATACATTAAACAATTAATTTTTAAAGCTATTACTATTATTTCTGGAAGTGTGAAATCATTCACTCTTAAACCGACATTCTTTGACAACTTCTAAAGGTAATAAACGCTTTCCCAATCCAGACGCAGTACAGTCCGAGTCCAGACCAAATAATTATATATCCAGACCAATTGCTCTTCGATGTCACACTTGGTGGATTTCTTTCTATTGTCGTTATCTTGTGTCGGGTTCCAATAGCGTAGTACTAATTGAATAAAAATGATATCTAACCTCCTTGTATTTCTGATACTTCTCTAATCAACAACCTCGTACCCGATTTACGATGTTATCAAAAGTATAATATAAAAATAAACAAAAAAGGGTTTTGAGTAGTTACCTGTGTGCTATAGATTGCGTTAAATAATGACGAGCTAGAGCTAACATTTTTATATGCGGCCGTCCACATATAAAATTTCTGAAATGAGTCTTCTGGTGTTGAAGCAATTACTTCATCTTTGTTTTTATTTTTTGAATAAGTTACTGATAAGTCGTCTTCGAGACATTGTGTGAGCGTATTTAATTGTTCAGATATTACTAACAATAAACAGTCAAGGACCAAATATTCCAGAGTAAAACGGAATTGCCACATCAACATACTGTAGAGGTAAACTACTTTAGCTATTGTATTTGGATTCGTGTCAAGGTGGGGAAAGGACATTGGTATATAAACAAATACTAAAATTTTAACCAAAAAAATCAGGACTACTATTATCGTGATCCTTTTTTGTACTTTTATTAATTTTAGAGAATAGCTACTGCCTTTAAATAAATCATGAAATGTGTTAAAGTTTAATGTAAGATGCTGAAAAGAATCTGAGTGATATACAGGCAAAATTATGATGGCTATAGAAAATCCAATCACAAACAACGAAAAGAAATCAAGAAAAAGATTCCGAGATACTCCAAAATCTTCCATCACTATATTTAAAGTGATATTAAATAAAATAAGAGCGGATTCTATGATGATCCAGGCACAAATTAATACACGACTGTATTTTCGAAAGCTAGAAAAATTTCGAAATACACAAACGAAATTTTGAATTATAAGTAAATATTTTAATGGTGGAACTGTCATCGTAGTCTAATCGAAAATTTTAAAATTACTCTTGCAAACGTTACCACTAACACTTTCGATTTGATGAAAGGTGATCAAGGCAGTATAATTCATTAGGAACTCATACATTTAATCAGCAGTAAGCTATCTACTAAATAAAGTACATTAAATATTAGTATTTTGTTTGACTATGACCCAATTTATAAACTAGTAATACGCAATTAACAATTCTAGGCAGAATGTACACAGAAAGGGCTTTTGATTATTACTAATAATATAATAATGAGAAAAGTTGGGCAGAAATACAAAATAATGAAGATCAATATAGTGTAGTTTGTTTAATATGTACAGAAGCTTTACCTTCTTTTTTTGACAGGGTGGAAAATACCTTCGCATGTGACGGCTCTTTGGGGACTAAGGAGCCAGGTATGTGGTGATTCCACTAATAACCACTCTGATGGTACATTTCGCACTGCTCTGAGGACTCGGACCATGTTATTTCAGGCTACCCCCCTCATTGTTGTTCCCGCCATCTTCAATCTCCATTCCAATACCCGACCATTGCCTAAGTGAGCGAAATTAAATGTTTTGGTATAGTTTTTGAGCACAATTTAAATTTGATACATCATGATAACATCCTCTTACAAGTCGGGTTAGAAAATTGATATAGGTTTTTAAATCCCTTGCTATATTACCGATCATCTAATAATAATAGGAACCCTATTCTAGTCATTTTGCATTATTAAGTAGCTTTTGCCTGCGTCTTCGTCCGCGTGTACGTCGATTATCGATGTTATGAGTAGCCTATTATCATTCTCAAAAATGAAATATCTCCGTGCCAGATTTCATTGAAATCGATGCAACGGCTTAGCTGTAAAAGCGTCGCTCTGCGATGGTTACGAAACATCTTGCCCATAAACACTAAAATTGCGTTCGCACAATCTCTTCTTCTTCCCGTTTTTGACTATGGATCTCACCGAAGACCAACTAAAGAAACTTGAGCGACCAACTAAATAAATTTAAGACAGAGTATGAGTAGTGTAGATCATAGTGTAGTGAATATCTAGGAGTACAGTTCTCAACTTAGTTAAGATTTTGTCTTACTTAGTTAAGATTTTGAAAATTCTCATCGATTGTTATGACAAAATGTAAAACCACAATATTTGTGATATAAAATATTATTGTTGCATTGTAAACGTATTTAATTCATAGGAATATGTCAAAATCATCGTCAACAACCCTTATTATATAAATTCCACTCCACATGCATATCTCTCCTTAAAAGGGGATATTTAAACGTATGTTTATCAATGAGAGGATTGTAGTAAACCGGTGGGTGTTTTGTGTGAGTAGCCGATTAGATCAGCATGTTACAAGGTTCAGCAATCCAAGCCAGCTAGATCAATTTGTTATAAAGTTATCATCTTAACATACAAATATATAAAAGAAGACTGAAACGATCCCATACAACTCAAGATCCAAAATGTAAGGATATGAAAATGGTGTCATTTTAAGGTGTAAGGTTATAAGCCCTTCATTAAAACTATTGTAAGTTTTGGTAATCTGAAACCTAAGATATTGGACGTTTAATAAAAGTGAGGTTATGTTGCAATGTTTGAATGTCAGATGACTTTTTAGTGCTTAAGTTGTTATCCAAGCACTAATATTTATTTTATTTAGTGTAGAATGTTTGATAAACCATATTAGTTAACGTAAAGACACCAGATAAATAGGGGAAAAGTATGGATCTCTCGAAAGAAACAGGAGGAAGTACGACGCAGAATGAAACAAATCATTTTAATACAATGTTTTATTCCTCTTCTATAGTAATTAAAATATCGCCTAGAAATTGTGCAGGGTGTACAATATCATGATACCTACAGCTAAGGTACCTAACCACACACACACATTATGTATAAAAATAATTATAATAATTATTTAGTTTTATTTTGTGTGTATACAATGAATATAAATAAGTAAATAAAGAATAATGTTTCTCAAATATATAATGTCTTGCAAAACATGTAATGAAATTATTACCTCTGTATTAAAAATTGAATTAGTCGATATTACTATTAACGTCATTGTACGCCTTCATCTATAGGCTAACTAAGTTAAATCAATTTTTCCAATTCTAAGTTACATGATCCTACCTCAATATTTCTGAAGCATAACATTTTCAACTCCTTATCAATAGACCCTGTTATTGAATTCAGTTGCTCAGAAGTAGTAAACAATATAGAATGCATAGTAATATATTCATACATGAGACGAAAGTCACACACTAGCAGGTGACAATCTTAGAGTATCCTCGTTATTATATCAAGTGTATTGCTGAGCAACTCGAAGTCATAATAATAATCAGCTCCTCGCATTCAAAGAAGAGCGACTCGAATCGTCGATTCGTATGAAGTTTCAATTCGGCTAGACTCATTGGCGCTGCGTAGAGGTGTGGCTTCACTATGCATCTTCTACCGCATTTACCATGGGGAGTGCTCCGAGGAATTGTTCGTGTTGATTCCTGCCACCTCTTTCCGCCATCGTCCTTTGGGACAGAAATTTCATCCCCATCATATAGAATGTTGGCAGTCAACAACTGTGCGCTTTTCAAGGAACTTACTGCCTCGCATAACAAAACTGTAAAATGAACTGTCGCCTGCGGTATTCCCGGACCAATACGACCTTCAAACTTTCAAGAAAAGAGCGTACTCCTTCTTAAAACGCCGGCAACGCACTTGTTACGTCTCAGGTGTTGCGGGTATCTATGGGCGGCGGTAATAGCTTACCATCAGGCGATACGTCTGCTCGTTTGCCACCTATAGCATTAAAAAAGATAAAAAATATCATAAAAAAAGATTGAAATTGCACTGATTGCAATTTGAAGGCCACCGTACAAGGTAATGGTGTTTTAAAACTTCTGCGTCTCATGATTAAATTTGCATATAAAATCTTGTCACCAAATAATGGTAAGAAAAAGTAATTCAATTCTTCAAAAGTCTTTTTTCAAAAGTAGTTTACAGAAGGTTATATAGCTGATAAAATTACAGATAATGAAAAGTTTGTATCTAGAAAATAATATAGAGCCATAATGTTTAGCGGCCTGAAGATTTCAAGAAATATTTCATTAAAGTAAATATTATATTGCATTTGTAATTTCCGCCATGATCCAAACACTCATCAGAAATTGATAACTTATTTCGACACAGAGATAATCGAGATATACGCATATAAATTTCTGAAAGTGAATAATACATTCTGTCAGTAAGTTACACATATCAAAGGTCTAATCAAAATTAGAACTGTAACGAACTGTTACCAGGACTACAACAGAAGTAATGAAACTACAAACGTTTAGGTCGAAGTATTCTCCAATATTTAATCTAATTTATTCATAGACGAACCAAAGACATAGTTTAAGTGTTGTATTCGTCTAAGTATCGCGATTTCTGAGAATTACTTTGGTAATTTAATGTATAAGTAATGTGTACTGTTAACATTTAAGGAAACATAGATAATTATTTACAGATCGTTGTTGGAAAAATCATGACGTACTAGATTCGTCGTACAAAATTAATAAATGCAGGTGAAATTGATAATGCTATGGTGATGTTACGTAAAAAAATTGACTTCTTACTGCTTACACGATACTTCTATTAGCTCCCGCAGACTATGAACTTTTTAATCTGGCGATAGTTTGATTGGGTGGAACTTTAAGTGCGCACACTGGCCAGACTGAACTGTCGAGTTGGTTGTGATTACGCATACCAGATAAAGAATCGGCCTACTACTTCGAAATAGTTCACGTTATTTGCTCGATATTACTAATGGCAATGGAACCCTTCCTGCGCTAGCCCGACTCGCACTTGACCGACTTTTTATAAGGTGTTGGTCGTTTTTCAATTTCTCCTATTAAATTATCGGTAGACGTTCGACTAGTACCTATGAAGAAAAACTGAGTGGAGCTGCCATCTTGAAAAATACGTATGACCACGCGTCTATACTATACCAAAGCTGTCAGCAGTGAGCCCGCGTAGCTTTCCCGCTATACCTATTAAGCAGTTGTTCAAAAGTTTGTTGATAGTTAAATTTGAAGACAGTCGTTCAAATTATTTGTCGGTCGATACTGAATCGTTATAATGTGCGCACTTCCATACATCTTCATACTGATTAAGGAAACAACCAAACAATCGACCGATCAAAAGCCTGCTATTTGCAGGGGCTCTAAAGGAAATAATACTTTCTGAAATCTAAAACTTAATACAACCAAGTTTCTATATAAAACCTTGTAACAAAATGGCAAAATAGTATTTCGAGATCACATTTTTTAAGCTTATTGTTGTAGGTATAGGCAATTCATTACAATACTGAAGTATTACTACTGCTTGATTTCTGTTAGCAGAATTGATCTTATAACATTATTTAAGTTACTAGATTTTACCCACGGCTTCCTCTAGTAAAGTTAGTAATAGTTTAGCCTGAAAGCGGATTAGATTAACAGATAGATAGAGTATATACTTTCGAACATCGTCTGAATATATTTTCTTCTCACCGTGTATGTAATTTTTCTATTTAATCTTAATCTATCTTGTGAAAAAAAAACAAACAGCATATTAAATGTTAAATATTATTTCCTTCCAGCTAGAAGGAAGTCAGGCTGGTACTCATCTAGGAACCGGCCACGGCTACAGAGTGTCCCACGTGGTTTCGACCGATATGTCGGCTGGACTTGACGGCGAAACTCTTTGCAAGAGTCATCGTGTCCTTATCAACAGGCACCTGTATCCTATATGGGTCGGGACGGCGAAGAACATCGAAGGGAGGTCACATGCGGAGTTTCCCAGAGGTCGGTCCTAGGACTACTTCTGTGGAACCTGGCGTATGATGTGCTCCTGAGTACCAGTTTGCTTCTTGGAGTGTTTGTCTGTGTATGCTATGCGGACGACACTTTAGTGCTGGCTAGGGGGTCTGGCTTTTGTTTGGGGATTTGAAATTAAAAACGACACATCAATTTTATTTATTTCTGTGGATGATTTGATTTATATTTAATAACTTAAGACAAACTTTCACTGAAAAAAACGCTTTTTCTTTAAAATAGGTAGGAATAAATAAGTAGGACACAGCAATATCCGCAGTAGGAATATTGCTAAGTCATGGGAGACTTAACAAACACACGTGGAACCTGCTTTACCACCGAGACATGTGACTAGTAAATGGTAAGATAATTAAACTAAACATTATGTCATATAATTAAACTACATTTTTAAATTGTATAACAATAACAGTTTTGGAAAAGACGAAGCCAATACTTGATAATAACGAATACATATTAACTTGCGCCCAGCTCATAACACGAACCTTCACTGAGCGAGTGCAGCAATAACGTAGGAAATCCTTCACCTTGTTGAAAACTATTTCGTCTGAAATAGAAATTGGTCACTTTAACGGAATATTTCACCAAGATTACGTATAAGATGTTGTTGTTTTTTTATGGCAAACAAGGAGACGAATCGTCTGATGGTAAGTGATTACCGCCACCCATGCACACCCAGAACATGCATTGCAGAAGAATGCAAAAGAAGAGACGTCGCTAGTGCGTTGCCGACCTTTTACGGAGTACGCTCTAAAAAAAATCATATCTGATACAAACTGATTGCACTATTTGATGTACGTCTTTGTGTCTCTGACTGCTTCTGGAGAATTCAAAATATTTCGTGTTTCATTTGTAACTAATACTAGTTCATAACAAATTAATGAGTGAATCTTATACAATTCACCAATAACCTATAAACTCATAAAATTAAAATGTTTTAGTGTTTGAACGTTGTCTGACATGAAATTGTTTAACTGACTAAATTAAGCTTAAATTTATACCGTGGGAGAGCCACGCTTCGGCATGAACGGGCCGGCTCGACCGGAGTGCTACCACGGCCTCACAGAAAACAGGTGTGAAACAGCGCTTACGCTGTGTTTCATCGAGTGAGTGAGGATACCGGAGGCCCATACCCCAATCCAACGCCCCCTATCCCCCTCACCATCCCCCTTCTCCCCAGGCCGCCATAGTGTGGGTCACCATGCTGCATTGTTCTTTTTCGCATTGAGCATGGTGACCACCACTCTTGGATTCTGCTCATGCTTTTCATCAGGCAGGGCAGAGTCATTTTGGCAGCTTAAATAAAAAAAAAAAAAAAACAATAATAAACATCCTTACCCCCAATCGCATGAATGTAAAGATGACAAAGTTTACGCCTCAGCACAATAGCGCTATTTTGGACACTCTGTCCAGCTTGCATAACAGCATAAATGGTTAGCAGGCGTACTATCCCGTTAGCCAAGAAGATGAATATGTTTGATACTTGAAGGTACTAAAATTGAGTTAAAGAAATATATATTTAGTGAGTTTATACGTAGACCATTTAGACTGACGTGCTAGACCAATAATTAATAGTCAAAATCTAAAGAACTAAAGAAATTTGTTATCCATCAAGAACTTTACATTATTATCGGTACAAATACGCTAAAAGTGTATTTAATACAATAAAGCACTACTTTTTTAACCACCGACGCAAAAAGAGGGATGTTATAAGTTTAACGTCGATGTCTGTCTGTCTGTGGCATTGTAGCTCTCACAGAAATGGATTTTTGTGGATTACAATAAGTGTTCCCCATGTGGGATATAAATAAACCCACAATAATTGGCATAGTAGAAAGCGGCATGGCGACCGCTTAAACCTCCTTTTTTTTTTTTTTTTGACGTGGTGGAATGCCTTTACGCACTTCGCTCCCCCCCTGCGAGTACAGGGGGTTCGCTTCGTGTGGGACTCCTGGCTGACACCAGCCAGACTACCCACTAAACCACCACGGTGTGCCACTCTGCGCCTGAGACGGGAGGGGTCCGGGAACCGCTTTCTTACGCCATCCGGACCAACCGCTTAAACCTCTAGGTCAACCGTGCAGTCCAAAATTGTAGAAGATGTTGAGTATTTAATATGTAAAGTAATCAATATTTACCTTAATTGTTATAACCGTATAAGACAAAACGGATATAAAGTAAATTGACACTATAAGCAGCAGCGTAGTCAACTGAAACAGATCAGAGAAGCTTGAAATGTTATTGCAGTTTGTGGAATATATTTACTTAAATCTTATAACCGCTATTTAAAGAGTTAAATTTGCTAACATTACCTTGCATGTATGTTCTTAAAGCATCAGTCTCTATTTTTTATATAAATGCATATGAGCCTAATAATGAGCCTTATTGACAGCATTTTTTTTGTTTTTTTACGTGTGGAAATCCCCACGGGCCTTCACCCCACCAGGGTTTGCGGCGGGGGCGGTGTGTCGGAATCGAACCGACTAAAACCACACTGCGTGCCACTCTGCGCCTGAGACGGGAGAGATCCAGGAACCGCTTTCTTACGCCATCCGGGCTCCTCCCAGCGCTTGCCCGCACTGAAGCGGGCACCGCCCGATGGTAAACACTGTCAATTTAGGCGACGTACGGCACACGCGTAACGTCGCCCCCTCGCGGCTGGCCTGTGAAGCGTATGAAGGGGAAAACCTATCACGGACATCCGCGGCCACACTCAGGGCGGCATGAGCAGCAGAGGTCAGATGCCAGTCGTTCTGTGTAAAAACTGGTATTCAGGTAAAACCGGTTGAACTAGTAGCTGACCCCAAATAATCTTGGGAATAATAAAGGCTGGGAAGATGATGACATACATATAAGCCTTCCAAAGTAACTTTACTCTGTTTGATGGAAAGGATTAGCTGAATACTCATTGCGAATACAGATAATGTTGACCCACACTTTGGCAGCCTATTGAGGTGTTTCGCATCATTAGGCCTCCGATCACGCTCTAACCAACGACACGCAACGCGATACCATGAATACTGTCATTTTAGATTGGTCTTCTATAGCATGGCTCTACTATCTTATACATATATATATATATATATATATATTTTTATTTATGAGCCTGCCAAAGTGACTCTACTCTGTCTAAGATTTTTTTCTACTTTCGATTTGCGACGACCAATGGAGTAGAAAGATTACCCGATGTTAAATAACCCTTAAGAGATTAAAGTGCATTTCGTTCTACCCGTCACACTTAAAGTAGCATGAAGCGCTGGAAAGCACGCCTCCATAGCCAATTCTTTTTCTACAGTCGCTGACACCTCTATCCTCTCTTGACTACAATTTTATTTTGATCACGTGACTTAACTTTGTCAGACGTCATTGCACTGCATTTGTTAGTTTTCAATTAATGTTTACATTTATATAATGACAACTTGAGTAGATCCGAGAGGAATACTTAGTATCTTTTCCATACTAATATTTTGGCAGAAAATGCAAAAAATATATTGTAATAATGGTCATCTATTATTTGTACCATGTTCAAGAAAACAAATAAATTTGAAAATAAATTCCCTTTCCCATAACATAGTAATATATATATTTAGTGAATGTGTTGATACTACCTAAAATGTAATGTAGTAAACATAAATACAGATGTGTTAATATATGTAGAAGCGCAAAATAAACTTGCAAATTACGAAACGAAATACTTACCTCGGTATTAAAAATTTCATTAAATAGCTCTATGTTATAATTAACAAATTTATGAGCACTCATCCATAAGTCAAACTTATTTAAATGAATTTCTCCCAGTTTTGAGGTAATTCCTCTGTCTTCAGTAATTTTGTTGCAATATTTCTTTGCCTCGTCGTCAATAGACCGCGTGATTGAATTTAGTTGTTCAGAAAAAGTATACAATAAAGAGTGTATAACAATGTGTTCATACATAAGACGAAAATCACACAGAAATACGTTTAAATCTAACAGTGCCATCGTAATTAGATTATCCTTTAAATTGTAATTAATAATTCGCAAAAATAAGAATGTTAGAAATTGTAGGCCACAATACAAAGTTATTATTAGTTTGAGAATGTTTCGTTTCGTCTTTAATTTTTTAGAATAAGTGTTGTCACCAAATAGGCTACTGTCGCAGTCACAATTCTTTAAAAGCCGTTGGAATTTTCTAGAGTGGTGCACAGCTAATATAGTCAGGGCTATTGAAAAGTTCATGGCTAGAAAATAATATACAGCAAGTATATTCAGTGGTTTGAGCATTTCATGAAAAAATTGGTTATAGTAAAGGTTATAAATTGTAGTCGTAATTTCTGTGGTGATCAGAACACTCATTAGAAATTGATATCTTTTCTTGACATTTCGAAAATTACGAAAGACGCATATGAATCTCTGAAAGTCTATTAAATATTTTGTTGGCGAGGAACTCATGTTGAAATTTTAATCAGATAGTGAATTGTAATATATGTGTGCACTTTCACTTCTACTGAAGTAATAAAAGATACCATAAAAGTTCAAATTCGAACTCTACTTCTTTGATTTGAAACTAATACATTTTATCCAAAAAAAAACATAATTTTACTGATGTGTTTGTCAAAGTGTCACATTTATTGAGAGATCACAAGTTTATTACACACATACTATAGCGATAGACGCATTAGTTAAAAAATATGGTAACTTATTTACGGAACGTTGTAGGAAAATTCGAGGTCAAAATAATAGATACATATGTTTATGTTTTCTATGTATAATATGTATGTATTTACAAAAAAAAGAATATATGTATTAATATCAGTTGTCTAGAACCCATAGTACAAGCTCTCTGCTTAGTATGGGACTAGATGGCGTTGTGTGTTAAAATGTTCGAAAATATTATTATTATTATTATTATATATCAAATGGACAAAACTCTGCTGCCATTACAAAAAAAGTCTTTTCATTTACGAAAATCAGGGAACAATTAGCGTGTTTCTTGCCACGATAAAATAAATTTATTTATTCTGATGAAAAGTTTAAATATTTTTTTGTTTTTTCTTGTCTTTTTTTTCGAAGTATGTCCCTGACGATATTACTCTACTCTGCCTGATCGAAAGCATAAGCAGAATACAAGAGTGGTGGTCACCATACTCAATGCGAATGTAGACAACGCCACAATGAAAGATGGTTACCCACAACATGGCGGCTTAGTGATGTATCAACACCATTAGGCCTCCAGTCACCGGTACTCACGAACGAAACACGAATGCACGAACGCTGTCATTTTACGTTGATTTTCTGTGGGAGGGTAGTACCGCCCCGGTTGAACCAGCCCGTTCGTGTTGAAATCATCGTGGCTATACTTCGAAAATATGAAACTTTTTTAGGCAATAAACACATGTCGATAAGTTGTAACAGAAAAAGCAATTCACTCACAGCTGTTTTGTTATAACCTACATATGTCCAGAATAAACTAGATATAGATCCTTGAAAACGATCAGAATTTAACTACAGATTTATTTCTGAAAACGGCCTCAAGAAAATAATTAACTTCAATGGGATTTTTGTAAACTAGTTTGGAAAAAAGGAGACAAACAATACCTTGTCTTTTTCCCTCTTGTAGGCAAGAGGGAAAAAGACATTTATGTGACACCATTAAATATTTAGTTTGCCTAATTTGAATATAAGAGAATATAAGATATATAAGAGGCGACATACAACACACGCATGTGTCGCCTCCTCACGGCTGGCCACGGAAGCAGATAAAGTGGAATACCCATCCCGTCCAATCGCGGCCACATTCAGGGTTGCATGGGACGCTGGTATGCGCGCCTCGGCCACCTGGTTCGCCGGCAGTGAATTGGGTCTGAGTGGAGGACGTTTTCCCTGTCCGCCGCCTCCACTCGAGCCTTTGAGGCTCGACGAGTGGCTTCGCGCCACTCGCGTACCTCTACGGGCGAAGGGCGAAAGCCGTTCTCCGCCCGGAAGTCAGCCGTTAGCCCATAAATTTTGGGGAGCACTACCGCCTAAAAATCCCACGGGGGAGTTCTGACCAAGGCGCAAGACTTCTCGGTCGACTTGATGCAGTAACCCCATATGGCTTTAACCACCAATACCTTCTAGGGACGTCAGAGGCGCGCCCTATTCTGGGCGGACAGAGCCGCCTCACACACCGATGCACCATACAGCGCCATCGACCGGAAGACACCCGTGTAGAGCCCCGTTTTGCCGGGACGCTAGCTACACCCAAATTGGGCAAAAGTGGCCTGAAGGCAGAGGCAGCGTCGATCAACTTTGGAGAGAGCTGTTGGGAATGCTCGTCAAAGAGCCACCTAACGTTAAGGATCAGGCACAGATGTTTCATCTGGGCCTGAACCGGTAAGAACGAGTTGACCACGAAGGGCTCAGGTCCAGCCTTTCGTAGCCAGCTCGTAAGCCCAGGTGGGAAGAAGACCTCGAAGGACCCAGTCGTATCCCATGTCCACAGGAATGGGACAAACACCGCACGATATGGATCGCCGTCCCAAGACACCCTCTCTAACCTCGTACATGACGCTATGCTCCTCTAAATCGACTACGTCCTTAATTACTCTGGCACCCTATGGTAGTGGAGTGCTTCCCTGATGAAACTAAATAGTAGACTATTAAATACGTTGGCGATGTCTAATGACAACGCCAACAACACGCCGCTACAGCCCACTAAAGCTTCGGTTACGGTGTAACGTGGTAGAAGTCATTGGAAAATAACTTACAGATAATCGATTACTTTATTTAAACGTACGCGAGGCATGTGTCGATTTATTAGTCGCAACACTATTTATGTATAATAAAACTGTCGGTATCTTAATTTTTTTTTATTCTTACCGCGAATTTTACTGCTAAACACTAGCCAGCTGCCGTCATTCTATTGCAAAATTTTAAATAAATTGTTTAATTGCATAAGAGCATAAGTTACCCGAACATATTCAGGTCCATGGTACGAGTTAGCGTTTGAATTTCTACTGGTACGAGTCGTAGCGGGCGGTGTTAGCATCTGCAGCCGGAGCGTCGGATGACGTCACTGCGCCGCGTCACGAACGAGGGCCAGTTCCCCTGGTCCCCAAGGAGCTGAGCTGCTGGGAGCGCCGGCTGCCACATCAGGCACGTCCTTCTCGTACGTGACTCCAAAACTTTGACCTGAGTTAAACGACCCACGACCCCAAAATAATTGTCTTCGGTGTATTAAAATACCGTAAAGAACTGACTCTTTTTTATTTCATATAAAGGAGCTAAAGTTACAACGGCCCTTGAGCACAGCATGACATCGACTGTCGAATGGCTCTCTTGTTTTCTGAGTCAAGAGCAATAACACCCACGCGTGATACCGCGAGGTGCAGCTAGTTAATAATTAAGAAATTTAAGGTCTAATGTTACTCAAAAGGCGATTAATTTGAGATTTGCCATTCAATAGTGATCTTGTGAATTTGTGTAAAATATCGAAAGCTGTTGTTTTGCACCGTTTTCGAATACACAAACGTTTTCGGCTCTGTTTGCACAGCACTGCAGTTAACTGTCATACGGTAATGGATATTCAAGTGTCCCACAAATTTTTGCAACAAAAACCACGTCCCTCTTTTTGTAATGTAATCGTGGATGTTTACTTTGGTGTTTGAGATATTTTGAGGTGGAATTTTTATATTGAAATGCTCACTTTGGTAGAATTAAATTAAAACAAAATAATTGTGTTGCGTAACCTAATCACCAAAAGCGTTATTTGCAATGAGAATTTTGTCAGTATCTATAGTTAGTTTTTGTTGTATAGCGAAACTTATCCACCGTAAAAGGGTTTAAAAAGAGTTAGTGTCAACAGTGTTGTTTGACCGAAGCAAATATTTCATAATTAATTAAATTATGATTTGATTACAATAATTACACATACTAACAAATTAATATCGGCAAATATGAAAGTATTACTACAAACGAAGAAATCCTTGAGAGAGTAGTGTTTCGTATAAACTTATAGGAATATATAATAAGTAAAATTTATGCTTTTCGAAATTTTTCTTTATCTGTGCTCTTAGACGCTGCTTCGTACCAAATTTCAAGATTCTGATTTCACGGGAAGTAGCCTGTAGGTTTTGATTCCCTTGCTGGTGTCAAAAATTCGTAGCATAAACGGCTGCATCTTTCGATTACGACATCCGGACCCCTCCCGACATTGCCCGCACTAAAGCGGGCACCTTCTCTTGATGTTAACCTCTCAATTTAGGCGACGGCACACGCGTACGCCGCCTCCTCGCGGCTGGCCTTTGAAGTGGATGGAGGGGAAAACCCGTCCCGAGCATCCGCGGTCACACTCAGGGCGGCACGAGGCGCTGGTAGGCGCGCCTTCGCCGCCCGGTTAGTCGCCAGCGGATCGGGTTCGAGAGGAGGTCATCCTCCCGGGCCTCCTCCGCCGCCTCCTTCTGTGAGATGACTTACTCGCAGAAGGTCGCGACCGCGGCAAAACTGCTCTTGCTACCGGCCATGGAGCGTACGACGGCCGGTAGAGAGAGATCTCCTCCGATGACTGCAGCGTGTGCTGGGCCGAGTCCTCACTGCAGACGCAGTGGTGGCAGGCGGGACTCAGTTCCCTCCTGGCGACCGAGTGCAGGTACTTCCCGAAGCAACCGTGCCCGGAAAGCACCTGCATCAATCGGAAGGAAAGGGTCCCGTGCCGTCACCCTGCCCACTCAAGGATGACCGGCTGGAGAGCTTCCACGTTGGCGACGACCAACGAGCCGTCATGGCTCGACGGGCAGCTTCACGCCACTCGCGTACCTATTAGGGTGGAGGGCAATAACCGTTCTCCGCCTGGAATTCAGCCACCCCTCGATAAACTCCGGCGAACACTTCCGCCTCCAAATTCCATGGGGGTGTACCGGTCAAGGCGCACGCCGCCTCGGTCGACACGGTGTGGTAACCGCGTATGGCTCTGGCTGTTAAATCCCTCTGAGGCTGCCAGAGCCGTACCGTGCCATCGACCGGACATCCCCCGTGAAGAGGCTTCTCGTTGCGACGCTGACTCTACCCAGATTGGGCAAGAGTCACCCGAGGACGGAGGCAGCGTCGACAAGCTTGGGAGAAAGCTGTCGGAAGTGCTTGTCGAAGATATTTATTCAAATTTAAAATGTTACAAATTTAAAATTTTTGTTAAATCCCTTGGGCACACTTTCCAAGCCCAGAACACTCGACTAAGTCTGTTTTTTACAAAACAAATACAGACATCACGTTTCGTGTCGGAGTTTCATAAAAAAATAGAATACCAAAATATACTTTCATTTAATTATTTTTTGTTTATTTACCTACCCTACGTCTTCCTGCATTACATTTTGCATGTTACTTCATCTTTAAATCGTTGCTTTTTGTTGAAGCATTTTTTGTTGCTATTTATTGGCACATTATTTGTTCTTTGATATTAAAACCACTTTAACAAAGCTTTCTCAATATTTTGTTGTAGTTGCTTGTTTCATATTCAATGAATTATTCTCAAAAATGTTTAAAAATTTGCTTTCTCTTTCCAAATGGTTAAAAATTTTCCACCACCATATTTCTCTGCGCTCTCAAGCTTTGATATAATAAGCGATTTTTCTTTTATATTAATTTGAGTTATTTTTCTTTACGACATATTAAAAGTTGTACGAACAACTCAGCAATATGTTCTGGTGTGTCTTGTGTTAAGATAAGTAACAAATGGACTGAAGAGAAATGAGAAGTCGGGCTTTGGACTTCAATTATACTGCACACGTGTATTTTGTTTCTGAAAATTAAAATTTTTGTTTACTTTTGCAATCTTAATGACTATTTAGTGTGCCAGATATGGATACTGTGATCTATTCAAATGTTTACAGTACGGCTGGTGGTTCTAACAGATAAAATTCTCCGAAATTATCAGTTAAATGTAGTCGCTTAAAGATATATATATATATATATATATATATATATATATTAAATAAGCAATGTCGTAAAAAGCAGCTAACTTAAAACTTAGACTGTAATAGTTAGATACATGGTACCAAAGACTTTATTGTGGATATTGATGTCCTCTATAAAATTGTAGAACATTACTGTGTTCTACTGCCAATTTAGATGAATTTCAGCTTGATACCTGCACGCGTTCTTGCGGACAACAAAGCAATCCTATAGGGGTTTCGTTTTTGTTTTAGATACGGAACCCTAAAAATACTCATATTATCTATTTATGTAGGTGAGGCACTTGATTTATATAATTAATAATAAATAATGTAGAACTTATCACAAATTAAAACATAAACTATAGCGAAGTTTTGAAAACACTTTCCTAGACTTTGGGTAGAAATCTTACAATTGAAAGAAATATTACACGGATGGATGTAGCACAGATATTGGCGCAATTACACACAGGGGCACGTGCTGAGGTACGAAAGTACTACGAGCACTGCTACGCAGCCATATAACTTTTTGGGTCACCATATACAAAGAAATCACAGGATACGAATATTGTTTTCAAGAGAAATAAATGACTTATTTTTATTTGTGTTCAGAGAATATGCTGATGGATTGATCGAACGGATCTCATTCCTATTACTGTAGGTATAAATTGATGTATGGAGTGGTTATGTATCGGCATATTTGAGTAAATTAAAAGAAAACCGGTCAATCATTTGGTTGCCCTTTTCGAAAAGAAATACACATAGTCAACAGATAATAAGGTCTACTAAACTACAAAGAAACATGCTAAAACCTACTTCGCCTTTTTTAATTTGATGTGTCTCGAATAGTCATCAAATCTTTGTCGCCCCACGTTAGGCGGTGTGTGTTTCACGATAACGACACATTAGTTACATGCACGCCGAGTGCCGACGTGTCCGCGTACCCGACGAGACGTCACGCTCAGAATAGCGTGCCATCATCTTAAGGACAATCAAAGTAACTTTTCATGATAATATCAGCCAACGCCTTGAAATATACTTTCACTTTTTTTTTTATGTGTGGAAACCACGGGCCTTCACCCCACCGGGGTTTGCGGCAGGGCGGTGTGTCGGAATCGAACCGACTAAAACCACACGGTGTGCCACTCTGCGCCTGAGACGGGAGAGATCCGGGAGCCGCTTTCTTACACCATCCGGACCCCTCCCAGAGCCTGCCCGCACTGAAGCGGGCTCCGTCGTCTGATGGTAGCCTCTCAATTTAGGCGACGTACGGCACACGCGTAACGTTGCCCTCTCGCGGTTGGCTGGCCTGTAAAACGGATGGAGGGGAAACCCGTCCCGCCCATCCGCGGCCACACTCAAGGCAGCATGAGGCGCTGGTAGGGCGCCTACGCTGCCCGGTTCGCCGGCGGCGGATCGGGTCCGAGTGGAGATCGTCCTCCCGGGCCTTCTGCGCCGCCTCCTTCTGCGACATGACTTTCTCACAGAAGGTCGCGACCGTGGTAAAACTGCTCTCGCCGCCGGCCATGGAGCGTACGAGGGCCGGCAGCTAGAGATCTCCTGCGATGACTGCAGTGAGGGCCCGACGCTGCAGCGCCCAAGCGGAGCACACCGCCAGCGTGTGCTGGGCCGAGTCCTTACTGCAGTTGCAGTGGTGGCAGGCGGGACTCAATTCCCTCCGCGCGACCAAGTGTAGGTACTTCCCCAAGCAACCGTGCTGCCACCCTGCCCACTTGGGGATGACCGGCTGGAGGGCCTCCACGGTGGCGAAGCCAGCACGTGGAGCCTCCAGCCGGGACGACTAACGAGCCGTCATGGCTCGACGGGCAGCTTCACGCTACTCGCGTACCTCTTGGGGTGGAGGGCAACAACCGCTCTCCGCCCGGAATTCAGCCACCCGTCGATAAACTTCGGCGAGCACTTCCGCTTCCAAATCTCACGGGGGTGTACCGGCCAAGGCACACGCCGCCTCGGTCGACACCGTGCGGTATCCGCGTATGGCTCTGACCNTCCCGGGCCTTCTGCGCCGCCTCCTTCTGCGACATGACTTTCTCACAGAAGGTCGCGACCGTGGTAAAACTGCTCTCGCCGCCGGCCATGGAGCGTACGAGGGCCGGCAGCTAGAGATCTCCTGCGATGACTGCAGTGAGGGCCCGACGCTGCAGCGCCCAAGCGGAGCACACCGCCAGCGTGTGCTGGGCCGAGTCCTTACTGCAGTTGCAGTGGTGGCAGGCGGGACTCAATTCCCTCCGCGCGACCAAGTGTAGGTACTTCCCCAAGCAACCGTGCTGCCACCCTGCCCACTTGGGGATGACCGGCTGGAGGGCCTCCACGGTGGCGAAGCCAGCACGTGGAGCCTCCAGCCGGGACGACTAACGAGCCGTCATGGCTCGACGGGCAGCTTCACGCTACTCGCGTACCTCTTGGGGTGGAGGGCAACAACCGCTCTCCGCCCGGAATTCAGCCACCCGTCGATAAACTTCGGCGAGCACTTCCGCTTCCAAATCTCACGGGGGTGTACCGGCCAAGGCACACGCCGCCTCGGTCGACACCGTGCGGTATCCGCGTATGGCTCTGACCGCCAATACCCTCTGAGGCCGCCAGAGACGTGCCTTATTCTGGACGGTCAGAGCCGACACCCAAACCAGTGCGCCGCANGCTTCCAAATCTCACGGGGGTGTACCGGCCAAGGCACACGCCGCCTCGGTCGACACCGTGCGGTATCCGCGTATGGCTCTGACCGCCAATACCCTCTGAGGCCGCCAGAGACGTGCCTTATTCTGGACGGTCAGAGCCGACACCCAAACCAGTGCGCCGCACAGCGCCATCGACCGGACAACCCCCGTGAAGAGGCTTCTCGTTGTGACACTGGCTCCACCCAGATTGGGCAAAAGTCACCCTAGGGCGGAGGCAGTGTCGACCAGCTTGGGAGCAAGCTGCCGGAAGTGCTCGTCGAAGAGCCACCTACCGTCGAGGATCAGGCCCAGATACTTCATCTGGGCCCGAACCGGTACGAGGACCGAGTTGACCACTATGGAAGCGCCGGGAGGCGGCCCACGACGAGGCCCATGAAACAACAGGGCCTCCGTCTTGTCCAAGGCCACCCGCAAGCCCAGCGCCTCAATGTGCCCGACCACCAGAGAGACTCCCTTGGTGGCCAGGCACGCCGCCTCCTGGAAGTTCGCCCCTCTGGCTGTGACCAACGTTTCATCGGCGTAACAGATTACGCTCAGCCCGGGGGGGAGACGCTCGCGAAGGACCCAGTCGTACCCTACGTTCGACGCCGCACGACATGGGTCGCCGTCTCAAGGCGCCCTCTCGGTCCTCGTACACGACGGTACCCTCCTCCAAATAGTGTGCCACCAGCCGCCTCAGGTACTCTGGCACCCCGTGGTACTAGAGTGCTTCCCTGATGCAGCTGAATGGCAGACTATTAAAGGCGTTGGCGATGTCCAGAGACACCACCGACACCACGCCGCCACAGCTCACCGCCTCTTCGGTCACGGCCCTCAGGCGGATCACGGCATTGACCGTCGAACGCCCCTCTCGGAACCCGAATTGGGTGTTGTCGGACGCCCAATTCGGTCGGGACTTACTCGCTGAGAAAATATACTTCCAACAACTTAACAATTGAATTTGATAAATATTTCTTGAAACAAAACACTTGAAGTAAACAAGACGTAAGCTTAAACTTATCTACTCGGAGTGTATAAGTGATAGCATTAAGTAGGTACTCAATCATTTTTTGAGATGACAAGTATTTAAGTTTTTTACAAGTAATAAAGTTTTCATACTTCTGCTTGTTTTGAAATCAAAATAGGTGCTCATGTTTTTTTATAATACAAAAAATTAAGATCAAAAGTATTTGTTATTTGTCACTAGCAACTATTAAAAATTCCGCAGAAGTTATTGAAAGTAGACCTTACCCAGTTGTGGTTGTGGCTTAATTGTTAGCACTATTTGAAGTGAACAATTGCGATTGATTACAACAATAGTGATTGATTTTTGGAGCCAAAAAGTAATCCCAAAAAAATTAATGATTTCAAAATTCAAATGAGTGTGATATCAAAATAAAGAATTTTTAACGGCGACTACGAATACATATATAACTTTTATGTTTTACATATGATGTTGACGCAGTTGGGTTTCACTTTTTTTAATAATTCATTATTTGTTTGAAGTAGAGTTTCATACTCAGTTATATTATTACATCATTTTAATGATGATGATTTACTTATAACCGATTTCGTCCTCGACAAATCTCTCACCAGGAACCAGCCAACTACGCAGGAGATGTTATGTGGCCAAGTGTATGCGCAAACACAGGTGCACTTTCTGATCCTTCACAATCAGTCACAGTGATCAGTCGTAGGCCCGACCGCCTTACGTTCTCTGTGTCGCAGAGAGGTTGGAACCACAAACTTTCAAACTCCGAGCTTTTATCAAGCGTCTTTATAATTTATTTCTAGAATTCAAATAACCATTTGTTTGCGGTAAATGTCAGAATTAATGTTTTTTTTTCTTTCTATACAAAAATAAGTGCCTTCATAGAAAAATTTAACTAATGAAATTAAGAAAGAATCTGTTTCACCTACCTCGTGCATTATTCAAGTCTGTTTCTGAAGTCTGGTTTTAAAGTGAAGTCGTGTACTAGTCGTGAATGTATGAAATACGTTGTAACTTGTTTTAATGCGAGAGCTTGTAAATCGTCCATTAGAAGTTCTATGCAAAAGTTAAGAAATGAGGGGTATTAAAATGTAGGGCTTAACACGTTTCGACCTCTGAGTTAATATCATAAAAGCACAACTTTCCACTCGTTGGGTCGTAATTGTAATCGACCACTTTCCCTCTATTAGAGGGGACGGTGAGTGAGCGAATACGGAGCTACTTTGTTCGCTTAGTGCACCCGCCGTTGAGCATTTTCCTCTTCATTTGAGATAATTACATATAGTTTCGATAACTTTTATCTGTGTGTGGGTAATGAACTGTAGTAACTATTAATCTAAAGTAATTATGGAAGTCCTTACGTCGATTAGCATATTTACAACTTTCCAACATCAACCTTTCGGTCGCGGCTTCCTACATGTTCAACTCCTTCGGTCAGTGAATCCGTCTGTTGCATTGAAGGGATATGCATCCGGTTCTATACATGGATTTTTCAATTAAATGGTATTTCTTACAGGTTGCATAATCTACATATTTGTAATATTTTTATTAGACATGACATTCAAGAGGTTGTTTTCTTAACGAAGACAGCTCTGGACATTCATTTTCCCCTAGTCACGTCACGTTAGAACGCGATTGTCTGCCTCAGTGCTTACCAGCATTGTTACAATGCTCAAATCACGTGTGCTGGTGAATAAGCATGGTTATTTGCCGAATATCTAAGTGATTAGACATAAAATATAATATTTTCAATATTTATAATGAAATTATAAATGAATTGGCCTTAAGTATGGATTTTAAACAAATTACAAATATGTTACATCTATAAATGTTACCAAATAGTTATATGAAACTATAATAAGTCAGAATCCCTACATAATTGTACTTGATAACTGTTACTAAAACACATTTCAATTTTTGATCTCTAATACTTAGATTTCACTTTAATATATACAAGAATATATGTAGATTACTAGACTTAATTGAACCAAGTAACAATTGAATAAATAATATACTAGCTTTTACTCGCGGTTCCGCATGTATGTATGCCGTTTATCGCAGTAAAGAGTAGCCTATATCTTTTCTTAAGAATGAAAATAGCCGCGAAGGCGTAATAGATAGACAGAGTTACTTTCGAATTTATAATATTAGTAAAGTTTTCTGAAAACGTAAAAATGATATTAAAATTAAAAAGACATCTAAAGTGTTGTCGTGTTTTAATAAATACCTTGTTTTCAAGAAATGATATCATTATTGTATGCCTTTCTTTCATTAAACGTACCTCCGTCCGGTTCCTTGAAGCATAATGTCATGGCACAAAGGCATGGTAGACATTTCACAACTGAATGACTTCTGAACGACTATCTTCCGTAAATATCAATTTTCTTTAAGGTCTTCAATAGCTAAGTAAAACAAAATATGTATGTTCGTTTGTTTGTAAATAAAAATAAACTTTTATTACAGATTAATTTATAGAAAAAAAATGCGGATCTTGTTGATTCTTTACCCATTAAAGTTAGTTTCAAAACGACGACTTTTGAAGGTAACTGAGAAAATATTTACCATTCTATATTTGTAGAGCGATTTGCAAGAGTTAAATGGCTAATTCTAACTGGAATTAACTAATCTTAGACGTTTATTATTAAACTCTTTTTAAATTAAATTTAAAATTAAAATTATTCATAGTTAACGTTTGTATATTCGTTTCATATTGTGACCAACAGAAAATAAGTTTGTGAATAAGTTTATTAGTTTAAGTTTAGAACTTTACTACAAGAGTAACATATAAATAACCTTAAAAAATAAACGTTATTTTACTTATCTATTTCAAAGTTTATAACAAAACTAGTTTATGTGTTTTTTTTAATACCTGTGCTTTATCAACTATCTTATTTTGTTTAAAAAAACTACACCTGGATTTAAATTCATAATATCATACCATTGTTGATACGTACAAAGTATCAATAATTGTATGATATAATTAGACGCATTGTACCAGATTTTACGACAAGTCGTTCAATGTACAGGCTGTAAGACAATGGAATGCTTTGCCAATGGCTATAAAGCGAGCTAAATCTCTGCCTATTTAAAAAAAAAATGTCCTAGAACATTTCTTAGCTTCGTAATTTATTACCTGCTTAAAAATATTTTATCATATGCACTTCTTTGCTATAAAATTGTAGACACTGTGCATTATTTTGTAAGTTTTATTTGTTTGCATTAATGTGTATTAAAATCTCAATATTTTAGTTTATGTAATTTTATCTGTATTGAGTAAATTATTATATTTGTTTTAAACACCAATACTACCCATGATTTCGTGTTTCTACAGTCGATTTATCCATCCAAAGGTTTCCTGTAAGTGATTACTTTTTAGCGATAAGGCCGCCATTTGTACATGGTCAATATATTGTTTAGCTCAAATGTAACTGTATCAAATGGTGTACAATAAAGTTTATTCTATTCGATATTTTTATAAAACTTAGCAACACGAAGGTGATCAAATCAAACGAAACCGAGTATCGTCACTTGTTAAGAATAAGAGCTTCAACGTCTTTTCACAATTCGTTCGAATGGAAAATCGCTAATGAGGCTGAACGCTACTCAAAGAGGAACACACTCTGCGAACAAATTTACTTATTTTGAGTCAATTCTAATATTTCTTTTATTACGAATTCCATTACTTTTATAGCACATTGGCTGTTGGATGTCAAATATTATTTGCCTTAAATTTTACAGGTAAATCTTTCTAATAAAAATAAATACAGCTTATTGGTTAGCGTATTACTTGAGATGTCATGGCCGATTTGACTCATTCTTTTTGTTTGTTACTAACTATTTGATAAGCCTTTATTATTAAAATTACTGGAAAAGCTTTTTTGGATAAAAGGAAATTCAGGGAAAATGGAAAAAGCTTTCCCTGTTTAAACTAAAATAAAGTCATGGAAATTGTTACTACTAATTAATGTTACCGTGGCGTCACCCATCGGCTCAAAAAAACTAGCAGAGCAATTGTATATTTGATGTCAGCTAAGCGCTACTACCTTGTAAAATTTCTCGGGTTCTGTATCTCACCATTCACTGCATTTTGCGAAGAGGTGTAGAAGCATTTTTCTGTTAAAATTCAATAAGGTATGTCTGAGAACTATCGCTAGGAAACCTACTATCAAACAAAAAACCGGATCCAAATTTACTGTATATATATCTGTTTAGGAACTCTAATGCCTTAGACAGACATATCGGTACAACTAATTACAATATTCATTGAGACAGGGATTTACAAAAATGCAGCAGTTGTTGGAGTGACCCAGTTGGAGTAAATATTCAAAGATTGAGACAGAGATCAGAACATAGTCAAGTCGAGTATATTTGGTAAGTACATTAATCTTCTTCAAGTGGTTAGTGTTATGGAATTTACAGGGATTTTTATTTTATATTTTTCTCCAATCGGTACACACATGGGAACATAGCAAGTAGGAGTTTATAACCAAACTCCTAGTGGTAACCAATATACAACTTTGTCGTGGTGACATTATAACCCGTTAGGATTATTACCTCTCCGATGTTCTAAATATCAACGCAAAGCTGTGCTTATAATCATGAATACATTTCAAATATTTCTTTGGCACAAAGAATTTTTCCCACTTTATTGTACTATAGAAATAACAAAGCATAAAACAGCTATTACCTTTTCGAAGAATTATAGTCGATGCGTGCTAACGACGACAAATGCTTTTCACGTGTACCTATACATATACTACGACGCTTATAATAGTACCTATTTATTCGTCTAGAAACTCTGTGCCTGTTTCTCCTGACCTTAAAACGTATTCGCAACATTTCATAGCGATCGGTTGAGCAGTTGAAGGGCGACTGCACATGTCTACTTCATATTTAAATAAATGTTTCAAACATCTAATACACAACGCCCACTAGTCTTGAATGAAGCAGAGCCTGTACAATGGGTACTAGACAACTGAAATAAATACATATATCCTTGTTTCTTGTAAATATATCATGTAATACATAGAAAGTACCCGAACTCCATAACAAACATTTGCAGATCATACAAAGATTCGATCCGACACGGAAATCGTACCCGGGACCTTAAGCACAGCAGTCGGCTACGCTACCACTGCGTCACCGAGTCAGTCAAAGTCACATTTCATGGTGATTAGTTGCTTAGTTAAGGAGTAACTGCACATGTCTATTTCTTAATATATCGTCATCATCTTCCAAGGCTTTATTATTCCCATAGGATATTAATTACTTTCAGTCAACTTTTTGAATATTAACATAGAGTTAGAGAGGCAATTAAGATATTTTACTTGAAGATTATTAACGAATAATTTAAATAAAAAGATGGGCAATGAATGAAGGTTCCCTTTTCCTTGATAATTCCTCAGCGCGGAAAATCGCAAAAGGGTTTTAAAGTGCTACGGATAAAGGAAGGTGGTACGGATTAAAAGTGGAGGGGCGAAGCGGGAGGTGCTCCAAGGGGTTGGCGAGCGAGGGAATGCGGGGTGCGAGCTCGTTAGCGACAATTTTTCTCAAAGCTCTCCCTAGGGAATTGTCACAATTCCGATTGTGACGAATTACGCCGGGAACAATGTGGCGTGTACTTTTTTGATTAAATGAAATAGATCTTAACGGCTATTCCAAGGCGAATGAGATCAATCGAAAATTCTTATTTCAGAATTTCATTAAATTACCAAGAATTTGTGTTATTTTATTTATTATATTTTCCATAAAATCATAACTAATTCTAAAGATAAATAATTAGTGATCTCAGTATAATTAAAAGGTTTCGACTTGCTGTTGTAGGTAATAATAGTAAATTAAATTCTACAGATGTAAAATTTACGCGTAAAAAGCTACTAGGTTGGTTAGGCTTAACATCTATTTACGAATCATAAATTATGTTTTAATAAATCGCAATTGAAAATGAGAATAGAGAAATTTATCTGTCGATCGTGTACCAACTTGCCGTCCGTGCCTTCTTATGTGAGAACCTCGTTTGTGAGCCAACACATCGGTCGGCAGATGCCATTAAATTAATACGAACATATGGCGTGGGAAAGTCTCATTTGTAAAATGTGAGTACTTTATCTTTGCCGAGAGTGAAGCTGAAATGAGGGTATTTTTAGAGCAGATGAAGGCGAATATTAATGTATTTAAATTTATATTACTTGTTTCTACTATTTCAGTAGCTATAAAAGGATTGCAGTGCATATCATTAAATATTATGATGATTAATTTCTTTGAGCTAAGCCAATAAAGGTGCAACTTTGCAAAAGTAAATTGAGATGAATTCAACGAGAGGAAATGCTTCATCTATACTTATAAAATAACAAGTCCTGACTGACTGACTGTTTCATCATCGACGAGCGTAAACTATTTAAGTTGGGGCTATGAAATTTGGTGAGTAGGATTGTTTTACTGAGTAGACATCCACTATGGAAGGAATTTTAGAATTTAAAAGTTTTTATGAAAGTCCGTTATTTTTTAAGTTAGAAACGTGAAACTTTATTTTTGAGCTAATGATCAAAAATGAGTAGATACCTGTTTAAGAGTTTTTGGATATTCTACCCCAAAGGGGGTGAAACAGAGGTTCAAAGTTTGTATGGAAATCCGTTATGTTTTAGGTTGGAATCATGAAACTTTATTTTTGGGCTACTGATTAAAAATAAGTAGATACGTATTTAGGAGTTTCTGAATATTCTACCCCTAAGAGGCTGAAATAGGGGATAAAAGATTGTATGGAAGTCCGCTATTTTTTAAGTTAAAAACGTGAAACTTTATCTTTGTGATACTGATTATAAATGAGTAGAGACACGTTTTTAAGCGTTTCTGGATATTCTACCCCTAAGGGAGTGAAATAGGGGTTGAAATTTTGTACGGAAGTCTGCATTTTTTTAAGTTAGTAAAATAAAACTTTATTTTTAGGCTACTGATTATAAAAATAATAGATACGTAGATGTTTAATGAACGAAAATATCCTATCGGAACCGTTCGCGGTACACAGTGCCTCTCTCTTAGTTATTTGAAAATATGTGTACCTAGAGCAAACTGCAGTTAGATAGAAACAACTTCGAGGAAGAGGTGAACCGGAGAATTCAGCCGGGTTGTGCAGCGTGTGGGCAACTTCGTCGGGTCATTTCTTCCTCGAGCCCACAGTGCCTAAAGACGAAAGTCTTCAATCGGTGCGTCCTATCTGTCTTGATATACGGTGCCGAAACGTGGACACTTACGATACGGCTGGTCCACAAGTTTAAAGTCGCTTAGCGTGCTTTGGGATCGCATCATGAATGAGGGAATTAAGGGATCGCATCATGAATGAGGTGATCCGGCAGAGAACCAAGGTCACCGACATAGCCTACAGGAAAAGCAAGCTGAAGTAGCTGGGGGCTGGTCATATTAGCCGCAGGACTAAAACCGTTGAGGTAAACTGGTTCTTGAGTGGAGTGCATCTCGGCAAACGTAGGACATCCACAGGCCAAGTAGAATAATGATGCCCAAGATGGCTGGCAGGAAATGGATGCGAGAAGCTGAAGATCGAACCAAGTGGTGGGCAATGGACTCTCCCATTGTGCACCACTTGGTTCGATCTTCGGCTTCTTCTTATCTCGGATATGTACAGCAGTGGACTGCGATAGGGTGCATCTCGGCAAACGTAGGACATCCACAGGCCAAGTAAAATAATGATATGCCCAAGATGGCTGGCAGGAGATGGATGCGAGAAGCTGAAGATCGAACCAAGTGGTGGGTAATGGACTCTCCCATTGCGCACCACTTGGTTCAATCTTCGGCTTCTTCTTATCTCGGATATGTACAGCAGTGGACTGCGATAGGCTGATGATGATGAGATACGTATTTAAGCGTTTCGGGATATTCTTCACTTAAGGGGGTGAAATAGGGTGGAAAGACTGAATTTAGATTAATCTGGAAATCCGTCATTTTTAAATTAGTAGCCTGAAACTTTGTCTTCAAATTCCAAATCAAATTCATAATCATTTATTCAATTAAGACATTAGTGTCCTAATTGAATAAATGATTCATGAAGTTAAATTGAATCTACAGATAAAAATCATAGATCGACGCAAACAGACGTCAGATGTACTGAATTCTCAAGGTGAATTAGGTGAAAACACCAAAATTCACAAAATGCGTAGGGTCTTATGAGAAAAATACTGGCAAAGAAACTCATGGGCTCTCTTTTTAAAAGTCAGATCTTCAGGTACAATAGTATTAGTAAGTATTACATGAATGGTTAACTGTATGCAAGCTGTTATCACTGTTCAGGCTTTTGATCAGAATTAAATAAATACTTTTATTAACATTTATGGGAATTCTATTCCTAAAGGGGTTAAAATAAGGGTTGAATTTATTTATAAACGTTGTTATTAATGGGCTTTAGCTACTGATTAAAAATAATATTTATTTATTTTTAATCAATAGCCCATTAATAATAAAATGAAATTCGTGAATCTAAAGTTTTAGTAAAGTAATGTTGTGTATTTTTTTTGTGTATACATCCTGTGTTGCGGGCTACCATGCAAAAATACATGAAAAGGACTCCAAGAACACTTAGATGCAGAAGAACAATCAGCGGATCACACAAAGTGCTGTCCTAGGTAGAATTTGAAATTAAAACACTTGACGCAGTAGACAGCGGCATGGCGGTCGCTTAAACCACTGGGCTAATCGGGTAGTCAAATTCATTCAAAGTAATAAGTTATCTTGATCTTAACGTTACTACATGGAGTACAAAAATACTCATTATGAATCGCCCAATAGAAGCTCTCGCGCCGATTATCATGCATACATCATCTCAACATCAACGGTTGGGTAGTGGCCCGCTAGGTATGATCACCTTGCCTGGTCGGAGGAGGTCCTTCCTTTGTGTGGGAGGGACATGATACCCGTTCCTCTACAAGAAATAAATATTTATTCTCACATTACAATGTTAACGATAAAATTATTCACTGGACTCAAATCAAAACATTTTACACAGTGTTCATCACCATCACAGCTAATTTAAGCCCATGTAGGAATTGTTTTAAAGGGTAATTTATTTTAGTTCACCTCCAAGGCGTTGCCATGCGGCTGTTAATTACAAAACTAATTAAAACTGCCGATTCTATAATTAATCTCTTCGTAAGGTTCGTAACGTCTGGGAAATATACCTATATATTTTATTCTGAATTTAACTTTATTCGTAAATAAGAGAGGTTATTATTATCAAAGATAAAATGATTGTTTTTTTATTAAAATACGAGAATCAACGGATTAAGATAAAAAACCACTTAAAAATTACATTTTCGAGCTGTTGCATAACAGTTCGACATCGTAAATATATTAACAAACGCAGCTAGCAGTGTTAAAGCATTTATGTATTTCTCCTGATAATACTTAATTCTATTTCTAAAATAAATCTTTGATAAATAAAATACCAATTTATCTTCCTCGATTTTTTTAAAGGATTTATTTACTAGTTTAAATACAACAATAACATTAAGTTAGTTACCAGAGCTTTCAATGGCGAAAAAATTTAATAAATATGGTTAACGAAATAAAATGGGAGCAAGAACTGTGTATCGTCCCAAATCCTCTTGTATAACATCGCCTACTTATACTATGGCATGAAGTTTGAATGTTTGATCTGTGAAACTTGAACTGTCACTTTGGTTTTGAAATTTGAGACTTGAAACTTGGAATCGACGGCGGGTCACGACTTTAGGATTGAAAACTATTGAATTTGATTGAAAATCAGCGTCCTCATTTTGATGAATGAATATTGTTAGCGCAAGTTTGGCATTCCGACGTGTGTGATATTATTGTATGGATTTATAATTGTAGAAATTGTGGACTAAAATTGTTGTGAGGACTTTGCAAAATCTACCGACTGGCCCTATATATAATAATTGCTACATACACAGGCGTTTTAAAATTAACTTTAACACGTAATACTCATATGAATTGACAAAATCTCCGGCTTTCGCAATCATCTATCTTTAAAGAGTTTAACTTCATAAGCCACCGATTCACATAATTACCAGTTTTGATTAAAAATTAAGGTCCTCATCCTAATCCTGTAGGGAAACATGTATTTTCGCTGTACAGCATCAGACTTTAGTATAGCTGCCACAATATTGGCCTTCTATTTAATTACTTTGTCATCTCGACGGTCTGACGTGCGACCGATATGACGCAAGCGATGGTTGGATCAAATTAGAAGAAAATTAATTTTTGTCGGCTTTTACTCGTGGTAAGCTATGTTTTGACATTTAATTTAAGTATTCCTCGAGAAAATAATGTAATTTTACTCCAATGTGCATGATATCTAAACAAACAACAAATTTTCTACTGTATATCTATACTTTCTTGTATTTTCATTTAATTCGCTAAAAAATGACAAAATACATTTTTGCTAAATGTCATTTCATAATTTTAACAAAAAATTATGAAATGACATTTAGACTGCTACTTTTAAACTCAAATTCGCAAGTACAACCCTAATAAGATTGGAAATTACGTAGCTACTCCTCAAATTTCACAACGTAAAATACATTGCCTTACAAGTTCAGTTCATATCGCTCTATCTAGAACATTAACTCAAATTATTTACAATTAATTTACTAAAACATACAATTACAATAAAACAAATCTTAACCTAAACACAAAAACCTACCTTAGATTAATCAGTGGTTAGTAAGTAGCCGCTGGTTGAGTAGATAACTTAAGAGCTACTAAGCAATAAGTAATATCACTTGCTCGGAGTAGGTATCGAACCCGCGACCTCCGGCCCATCAGTCAGGGCTAGCAACCCCAAGATCCGTCATATATGAGTAAAAAATTCTCATCTACCCTCCCAATTAGAAATATCTTTAAGAAATTGCGTAATTTTTTAACGTTTGGAGTATAGAAGGAGAAATAAACGCATGCTAATATAATACCTTCATCCAGTTTTGTTTGGTTTGGTTATATGATTATAATATATATATATATTGTGTCCTAGAACTTTGAAATAAATTAAGTTTCAAGGAAAATTTACTTATTGGTTATCCTGTTACACAAAAACATCTAATACGTATAATCGGAAAAGTTTAAACCCATGTTTCATCTTTAAATATTGCTATTATTCAGTGTAGTGGTTAGCATAAGCGAATGCAAATCAAGAGACCGACCGACCGAACCGAACCGTCTCGGGTTCGCTTCCCGGGTCGGACTGCTGTTGGTCTTTTTCTTACAAGAAATTGTTAATAGAAGCCCGGAGTATGGAATATGGCGGGTTTTCTCGCCTGTGTTTCGGAGAGCACCTTAAGCCGACGGTCCCGGTTGTCATGAACATTTCTGGCAATCGTTATTGCGAAGTCAGTGCACCCTCGAGGTTGTGGAGGTCCGATGCCAGTGGCTCTGTTTAAAAACTGATTTTCAGGTAAAGCCAGTTGAACTAGTAGCCGACCCCAAATCTTGGAAATAACAAAGGTTAGGTAGATGATGATTCTATTAAGTTTTTATACCAATAAAGCTAAGATTTAACACCAAACAACAATAGTTTGAAAACTACAAAGCTCACTACTTACTGAACAACACCTTATGCCTATAAATTAATTAACCTTACCTATAAATCGAAATACAAGTAATATGACATCACTTTATTCTATAAAATTGAGCCAAATATCCTTATACGTTTGTATCTACATATATATTTAGAAACAAAGCCACTTATAGAGGTTACCGTCAACGTGATTTATACACCTCAGGCAAAAACGAAAAGGTTCGCGAAGTTTCTAAAACTTGAATACCGCTTTTCACCGCAACACCAGTATTAAATATGAAAGGCATGCCAGCAAAACGCTAACCACTACACCACTATGATTTTATGAAAATAGGCTAAAGAAATGTAAAATAATTTCCATGATATATCAAATCTTTTACATTTTATATGTGAAAATTTATTCATAACAGCAGGCTGGATGATTGAATTTTGTACCAGCAACTTATTTTATTACCTTAGAGAATCAATACGTATCCTTAAACATGCTAGTATTTGCTTTTTATTATTGAAATTTATTCAGCATAGTTAGAACGAATATAATCCAATAGTATTAACTAAAAAGAAATACAATAGATTGATGAGTGTGAGAAAAACTGCACAATTTTTCCTGTATTAGTTAGAATAAAGTTGATGTTCGTATCTTAAGAGAGATGACTGCGCGATATAATGAAGGAAGCTTTAATATCTTGATAATTTTATACACGTCTCATTCCTATCTAGGCTGAGATTACGCTCGTATGAGGATACCGCACCGTATTAAATTAATTGATCTGTAAAATATTGCCAACATTTTTTTTTATAATATAGTAAGTTCTTTGTTTGGGAATAAATTATTACTATTAGTATACTAATAACTATTATTATCGTCGAAGGTGGCGACAGTCCTGACTCCTTTCCCACCTTTTGATATCCTGGCGGATATGGACGCGAAGTTCTATGACCAGTCTCGTAATATCCACCGGGGTAAGAGCGAAGAAGTTCACGACGAGCTAGAAATGCGGCAGAACCCTCACCGACAGCTTTTGATACAGTGGATATCAATGTATTTTTAGAAATAGTTTATAAATGTACTAATTAACTTAATTCAGTCATTTTATTATAAAAGTATAAAGTTACAAATAAATTACATACATCTTTTTAAATAGAGTAATTTGACCTTCGAAAATCGAATAAAACATGGAAAGTTTTATTCATATATCTTTGTAGTAATGAAAGAATAATATTTTACAAATTTAATAACTTTGCAAGATTTTTGCGTAGTCATATATATTAGAAAAGAATATTTCAATAAATAAATAAATATTTTAATACAGACATCTTAACCACAACGCCATCTAGTCCTAAACTAAGAAGAGCTTGTATTATGTATACTAGACAACTGAATGTTGGATTGGGACCCTCCTATTATACATTATCGATTATAATAAACTAATGGATATGAACTGATCAACTACCACATTTGTAAAGTAAAATTTGTTGAACCGATTATATAATTGATTGCTAAACAAAATATCAAATATAGAAATTTTAGTTATTTATATTCGAACCCCGATATCAACCGAAAATGTTATTATGGTATTATGTTATTTATTATGTCACGTTGAATATAAAATGAACGTTAAAATGTAATTTTTGAGAATTGCTAATAGAATATTTTATTTGTTTTTTTATTGGATAAAAGGCAAACGAGCAGACGTATCGCCTGATGGTAAACGAGTATCGCCGCCCATAGACACCAGCAACACCAGAGGCGTTACAAGTGCGTTGCCAGCCTTTGGGGGATGGGGAGGGGGTTGGGGGTATTGGCCTCCGGTATCATTACTAACTCGCTGAAACACAGCGCAAGCGCTTTTATGTACCAGTTTCCTGTGAGGCCATGGTATCACTCCGGTCGAGATGACCCATTTATGCCGGAGCGTGGCTCTCCCACTGGCCATCTACCAGAGTCCATGTGCTTTTACTAGTCCAATGATGTTAGGCTCCACCACGATGTCTTCTATTTCCACGTTTTTCTTTACTTTCTATTTTCTATCAGGTCTTTACGCAGGGTCCAAGATCATTTGTAGGACCTTTCTTTTTGTTACAAGGAGTTAATTTTCTTTTTATTGTGTCAATGTTCAAGCCTCACATTCGTACACAAGTATTCGCCTTATTCCCGTTTTATATATTTTTAACATCGCGTTTTTACGTAGAAGCTTGGTCACTACCATCTTGTGCAGAGCAGCACTACATTGCTAGGTGTTTTGGATACGGATGTCAATTTCTTACTTACAAGTGTTCGTGCCGATTATAGTACACACCATGTACTTGAATTCTGGAACTTCTTTGCACATAGCGTCTCCAACGTTTAGATTTCAGGCGGACAGATTGAGAGTGACTGATTTATACTAAGAGCTCCTAAACTTTTGCTTTTAATAAAATCAGCAGTTTTCTTAACCTCGTCAGTAGTAACTCCGTACTGAAATACACAAATATACAATGAGTGTAGATGGAAAAATTAATACTAAGAGTTGTTTTGTTAATAGATAAATTTACAAAACTTATTTTATCAAAAAATATAGTTTCGAGACTTCTGAAGTGTCAACCTATCACCCGACATCGTGTCCAATTTTGTAAATGTACATTGTGACTTGCATGGTCAAACTTAATTTATTTACTTTTATACCAACGAGTCCGTAACGTGAGTTGGTTTACTCGCTATATGTAGTTATATTATTATGCTGCTAATGTTGACTGAACTGATTAAGAAAATTTAATAATAAATATAATAAAATGTATTGTACCAAATAATTAAATCTAACTTAAAGTCTAAATAACATTCATCGTTTTAGATACCTTTATAAGCTTTGTTTTGATCGTTTTTCCTATGCTTTCTTTTTTTGTTCCTATGCATCGCCCCAAATGATAAACCTGACATCGAAATTGTATGCACTATTAGTAGATCTACCAACTCCAGGTATTAGCAACATGTGTACTAAATCTCAACACGTTTATGTGTCTGTGTATATAATAAATATCAGTTGGAACCTATAAACATCGTATTTATATAATTGTATTTATACCTTACACTGACTACAGTCACCTGCTCTCAACGATTTTGACTTTGCTATAAAGAAATTTCTAACCATTTCCATTGAACCACTTCAGTCCTATTTTTTTCTTGCTCCCTTTTTTCCGTGCGGAAATCCCCTCGGATACCACCTCCTGTGGCATGTCGGATCCGAACCAACTAAAACCGCAAGCCATCGCGGGTACTAGGAGCCGGGGAGCTAGGTGCACCCTAGGAAGGAAAACCCTGGAACCTTGAACCTCGGGCCACTGTTTGTAGGTGGCCCCCTCCTTCTTTTCTTGCCCCCTGAGCTAAGATTTAAATGTTTTGTGTCGAATCTCTTTCTACAATCATTAACGCCTCTATCCTCCTATGTCTAACCTATGTACTATTTTGTTTAGATCTCGTGACTTGGGTTGAGATGACGTTATTCCTATATTGTTATTTCTCTATTATCATTCATGTTCATGTTTGTATGAGAATCGTATCACGAATATTAACTTGACTAGAGTAACTGAGCAGAAAAGGTTCTCTTTTTGAATGCTTTGGGTTAGTCAAGCAGTGGTTTTAAACTTTCAGGATATCATAACTCTGTAAGGCATGCTACCAATTTGTTTATAATAGAAGCAAAATAGATCAATAGAAGTAAAAATTGAAGCAAAATCTCAAGATATTTTAATAAAGAAAATAGGCGTATGAATTTCACACTCACGCAAAATAAACCCTTCAGATAGGTGTAAGTTACCAAATCTATGATTAATACGACATATAAGTCGGCGGATTATCCGTTATTATATACTACATGAAGCCAAAGTTTACCCTTACAAATTGGCACGAAACTTAAGCCTAATTTATATTACACAGTAGCTATTTGGTATTTCTATGTGAAAATACATTTATTTTTAGTATAAACGAACCGAAGATTTTTCTATGAAAACCAGATTTACCTATATAAATTGTTCACTATTGACTTTTATAGCTTTAACTAGCTTCACTTTTTCTTTCGCTATGCTTGCTCAGTTGTTGTGATTAAAATTAGCCTATGTCTTTTCTCAAACATAAAACTAAAAGCTAATATAATCTTAATTCAACCCCAAAATTTTATTTTTCAGACTCAGATATCCCTACTTTGATATTTCCAATCAGTAAAATGAATTTTTATCACTTTCTCTCAGCAATTCAAATCTGAACATACGAGGTATTTAATAGTATAGTAATATGACGTAAATAACCAAATTCAAATAATTCTATGTGTATGATAAGGTAATGGACACAGTGGGTGTTATATTCGGGATGTGTTATCAAATCGAGCGACCCAAAAGTTCGTGTGGGTCTGCCGCGCGCTCCCTGATAATATACCTACTTCAAGGGACCGTTTTCCATCAGGACGGATTTAGGTTATAAAATTTGCATACAAACGTGTTATATACGGTAATATACTGAAACTCGTTTCAAAACTAGATCAACTTGATGCGGATTTGACTAGGAATACTAATTCATTTTTATATTTTATGTAATTGGACAGCGATATATCTATTGAAGGTAAATTAGAGTGTGGATCTCAAAATGTGTTGTTAATTTTCATTGCTTATTATGTTGTAATAATTTCCAGTAATCTATATAAATAAAAATGACTAACCGAAATTATGTACGCGCCTAATTTTCTATTGGCTGCACCAAATTGGATAATTATTTTTTCTCCGTCTTTAGACAAGACAAGGTTTGTATAGAAGAAAATTAAAAGACAACCTTAAAAGTTTATTTCATTACCTGTATGAAACTGAAGCGGGTATAATTACTGAAATAAGATTTTCAGAAATGAAGAACATATTTATTAAAGAAAAATATAGCAGTACGAAGTGAATAGTTGTTGCATAAACATCACAAAACAGATAGGTGAATGTTTCACAATTGGAATAGAGTTATTGCGAAGGGGAATTCATGGGTCGACCTGATTTTAATTATTTCTGTTATGTTAAATGAGAATAAACTCTACTACAGTTAAAACCATTTCCTAAACCATAGAAAATATAACGATTTATTTAATGGTAGATTATTTTAAATGCAACCCCAATAGTATAGCTAAAAACTAAACTAATTAGCGAAGCGAAGGTAGTCTAAAAAAGAAACTTAACTTACTCCTTATAATGTTAGTTTTCTGTCAGTGAAATTCCAAATCAGTCCAGCTATTCAAGAGTTTACCCGGAACAGAAAGACAGACAGACAGACGGACAAACAAAATTTAAAAAAAACTGCTTTTTTGAACTAAGTATCGTATATACTTTCATAAAGATTTAGTAGAAAGGTGCTAATTTAAAATTACAAACAGACACATCAATTTTATTTATTTGTGTAGATATTTTTCTCAAGAATTAATAAATTTCCGTATTACTTGTTTTATTATTTATACTTTTATATGTTTAGTAGCGGACTAAGAAATTTTAACCATTTTTCTTCCTTTTAATTTTCTTGTATACAATGTTACAATGTTTGTCCTAACAATAACAAATACATAAGAAAAAACAATTTGCGAAACGATGTGATCGATGGGAAGTTATGCGCGTACATACATTTCAGTGATTGATTTTTATTTTTATACATTATTATGTATGCGTAAATTGAAATCGACACATTATTAGTAGGCCAAAACCTCCTTCCATAGGAGGCGATTATTTTCAGCAGCGCATTATTAAAATTTAATTATGTTTACATGTAGAACTACAACTGTAAACGATGCATGCGACACTTTGCTGTTTGTCTGTGTGAACAAAATTGAGGCTCATATAATTATCATCAATCATCATCACCAACCCATAATGTCCTACTGCTGAGCTCGGCCCGAGCACCCTCTCAGGAGAGGGTTAAGGCCATACGTCCATACGCCGGCCAAATGCGGGTTGGGGATTGGCAAGGCAATGTTGTGGCTACGTTATCTTACCGTTGGATGTTTTTAAGCCGCCCTAAAGCCTCCAACTAATCTTCACAACTGATAACAACCGGGACCGACTGTTTATGTGACCTCCGAATCACGGAGACGCTCATGGTAACATGCCACCAACGGCCACCCATCGAGGTACTGATCGCGCCGTCGTTGCTTACTCTTGGTGATTGTTTCTAAACACAGATTGATATGATGAGGCACTCATAGCCCAGTTGCCCTCGATATATTCTCTATACTTACATATAACTAGTCGAACAATTATTTCGGTTTTGTTGTCAAATTCGTCTTATTAATGTAACACGTCACATTTTATACTCGTAGTTGAGGTTATTAATAATGTGTTATTTCAACTTCAAAGTGAAATTATTTAAATGAAATTTGCTGCGTCTATCTTCTTTCGTCATTATTTATTGTCTCCCAGCTGACAGGCAAACGTTGCTTTGCTATGAATTTATACTTCTTATATTATTATTCTTAAGTTATAATACACCGTTAGAGGGTGTATTCGATAAAATAAAGCAGACTCATCTTTTTTGGCAATTGATATTCTTAAAATATTTCGTTATTATTATTGAGTTTAATTTTGATAAAAAAAATCTTTTTAAATCATTACTTTAATATGATCTACATAATTTTCCGTTGACAAAAATGAAATACTCAAACGTTTTGTGATACATTAGACATATAATACAATGTCTATTAATTTAAAAAATATCAATTTTGGAGCTATTTATTTTCATGACCAAACTAAACTTTTACTGACATCGTTAGTTAGTTTTAGTTATTTCCAAAATTCTATTCATTGTTAAATTGGTCTAAGTGTATTATCGCAACATTGAATAATGTACTTAATTTCAATTTTTTACTAATAAAATAGGATTTCTGTACATATCAAATATACCTTTACACTGAACTACCAAGAGTTAAAATCATCATAAAAAATAATTCCACAAAATCATAAAGAGAGATGAGGGGAAGGGAGAAGGAATGGAGAGAGAGAGAGTGAGCGTGAGAGAGAGAGAGAGAGTGAGAGTATCCTGGTCAAAATTGATAATGTTTGGAAGAAAGAAAAGGTCAAAAGAAACTGATGCCAATTAGTTTGTACCGATGAAGTAACAATTTATAGTAGAGGTTAAGGAAGTAGATTTACTTGGAAGGTATCTAGAGCTTAGAAAAAAAATGGCGAAAAGTGTCTCTACTTACTCCGAAAAAAGAAACATGTTATATTTACCGCCTCCTATTTTTGTAACATGTCTTATTTTGATCAATCTTAGATATTAAAGTTCAACAGAAAAATAGCAAATTATAATTTAAGTTGAGTAAGTTAACAAATTTTAGTAGTGTCGAACCAAATGTTTGAATTAAATATATTAAATTATAATTTATGTGGCTTCATTTATAAACAGCTTAAATAATATATTTATTGTTCACTCGCACACTTAACTTCCAATAGTCAAAATAAAAACCTAATATGTTATAATCTAATCATTTCTAAGGAGCTATCGCAGTTTCATGTCGAGAGGGTATCAAAATAATATACCTACAGTTTAATTATTACGCAGCCTGAGATGTCGGGGTCGTCACTTCTGTGAATAATCGTACAACGATGAACCCCAATATTGGTAAGAGGATTACTGACTAATTGATTTCCCTTGGTTGAGGCGAACATCGATTGCCGTGATCCCAGATTATTTGTTACTATGCATTGCTTTCAATTTACTTACGTCAAACAATAAAGAATAATATACGTTAACGTTTTTCTTGTAGTATTATTTTTGTGACTGGGATTAGTTTTACGTATCTATTCATCTCCAAAGTCTTGAGCAGTCCGCATCCATCCGCGACCAGCCATTCTCTTCAAGTCGCCGCAAATCATCCAATACTACGTTTGCCTAATTGCGGACTCCATTCTAACATTTGTCAGTACCAGCGATTCATATCATGACCGGCCCACTTTCACTTCAGCGTACTGATTCTCCGTCTGCTATTGGTTACTACAGGTTGTTTGTCCAATTTTTTCGTTACGAAATCTATCAACTAGAGAAACAGCCTGCATCACACATTCCATCGCATGTTCTATCGCACGCTGAGCGATTTTAAACTTGTGGAGCAGTCCAACAGTGACTGTCCTCGTCTCGGGTCCGTTTGTTATTGAGGATTAAAAGCCTTGGTTATCACTTTGATTAGTGTGAAGGATATACGCTACTCTTTACCGCAATAACACGTGTATGTAACTCGTGAATGTAGCCATGCAGACGGAAGCTGTTTATCTATCAAAGTAAAACATTCTTGAATCTAACTCACTTGTACTTATTCCACTATTTTAATTAAGTTTGCACTTGACTAGTTTCGCCTATGGCGTTTATAACCTTTTAATAGTGGAATAAATACACGTGAGTTTGGTTCTAGAATATATTACAACAAGTTCCATCAAGTGCCGACGATCGGGAGTATAAATTACATATTAAAGTAGTAAATGATGAGTGATAAAACTGTGAAATTTATAGATTAAACGAGGCACACTTCTGCTTCAGAGAAGTTAAATTAGACTAAATTCAATTCTTTACATTGGTATTAGGCATGTAAATTAATCCTCCTCCGTAATCCGCACACCAATAAACAATACCGGCAACAACATTCAGAGTACAAGGCAACATCGTCTAAGAATGTTCCCCATATATATCTGTAGTTCCCTCTTAATTACTCGATCCATTATCTCGGACAAAAGGAACATTGTAACGATGAGTCTATGAATAAATTTGATTGGATTGTGAAATTTAAATATAAAGGAAGTACTGCTGATATTACTGCTTAAATAACTTATGATTGCTTGAATTTTATATCAGCGTCACAGTAAAGAGTTGTCAAATTTTAGAAATGTTATATGTTTTTCGGAAAATTAGTTGCTTAAGGTAGAAAATAAATATATTATAATTTTAATATGTAAATAATATACATAATACCTATATATTAGTAATAATTTTCTTCTTTTGATGAGATGGCAACCAGCCGGATCAGCTATTTCTGCCAATGTCAAGTATTTCAAGTCTTCAATTCTAAGTCTTCGAGTCTTCAAGTCTTCGTCGTGATGGAATTAATGATAAAAAATATAAAAAATGTGGATGACATGAAATGGGGACCGTCTTTCGCAAAAACAAAAAACCAAAAACGATCTTAAATAGTCATAATCTAAGTGCTTGTACTACGACAGCTTCATTGACATATAGAATACTTAGTAACTCTTTTTTAAATAATATTCAGTATCCGTGCTATTAAACTCTACAAGCATACGGTTCTACACTCTAAACTAGTTCTCTAATATTGTGTATCACCTATTATAAAAAGTCAAGGCCGTGGTAATACTCCGTTAGAGCTGGTTTATTTGTACGGATCCAAGTATGAATCAACCACGAAAAAATCACATGAATAAAGTTACTATGAAAGTCAAACTAGCCAGCACGCGAGTAATATATTTAACCTGTACTCCTACTTCCATTTTCATTATTTTTTTATTTATTGTTCCAAAATAACTGATTCAATACTTTTATTGATATGCAGGATTATTTTTTCTATAGTTTTGCCAAATATTATTTGACATAAAAAAAAACTCTTTTTATTTATTGTAAATTCGACCCTTTTCTATAACCAATAATAATTAAAGGTATTACTATTTAAAATAAAAGGTAACACGGAGATATTATTGAAGACGACCGTTAGCAGACGTTTATACTTTACCGTCATAGACTGATAGTTGAAATGTTCGGCTTTTTTGTCTTTTATTTTCTTATTCCGTCTTGTTCTGTTTTCGGGTTCGAGTACTGGGCCGGACCAAATTTTTGTATGATCTGCAAATATTTGTTTCGGAGTTTGGGTGTTTTCTAAGTGTAATATGATATATCTACAAAAAAAATTAAGATAAATTTACATCAGTTGTTTAGTACGCATAATACAAGCTCTGCTTAGTTTGATATTAGATAGCATTGTGTATTAGTATTAGATGTATTAGATGTACGAAGATATTATCATCATCACTATCAGCCTATCGCAATCCACTGCTGTACATAGGCCTCTCCAATTGCACGCCACTTAGTTCGATCCATGGGTTCTCGCATCCAGCTCTTGCCAGTCGTCTTGGGCAAATCATCACTCCACCTGGTCTGTGGACGTCCTACACTATGTTTGCCGAGACGCTGTCTCCATTCAAGAACTCGTTTACCCCAACGGTTATCGGTTCTACGGCAAATGTGGCCAGCCCACTGCCACTTCAGCTTGCTAATCCTGTGGGTTATGTCGATGACCCTGGTTCTTTGTCGGATCACCTCGATTATTATTATTAGTTTAGTTAGTCCACAATAAATAAGGCCACGCATTAGATTTCTTATAATTTTATTGGAAACATCGGGCAAATAGGCAAAGTAAAGAAAAACATTGTAATATAAATAGACAATATTATTGTATAAATTTTTGTATACATATTAATATGTATAACCGAATTATCTATATTATTACACTGACTAGAAATGTATCTCTTAACAATTTGGCAGTTTCGTTCCTCAACTTCCTGAATCTTGTGAGCAGCATGTGAACAAATAAAATGAACTTAGAAAACAAACACCACATAAAACAATTTATATTTAATATATTTTTAGTAAAATGTATCGATAGTTACACACAATGAAATATGACATTCAATATAACAAACATATAGTACTGTGGTTGTTAAATAAAACATCGGACTATTCGATTCAAATAAAAAAAAAAAACGAATTTAGTACGCAGCTCTATGTTAACTTATAATCATGGTAGTAGTAGAATAAAAGTAATTAAATGCATTTAGCAAAGGTATTAAAACATGGCATTAAATTAACATGGCATGCAAACACACACAATGTAGGTATGCTCTCACCGTGATCGGGGCAATAATGTCTCCGGCGTCTCCGTCGGCGTTGAGCATCACATGCGTCTACGCAGGTTTCCTCTAAACATAATAATAATATAATTGTTATGATTGGGGTGCTTTGAAGTAATAAAAGATTGTAAACTTTCTTAGAGCATCATAGTTCAACAATTACGGGTAGATTGGTGTGAGCTTATCGACGCTTTCGTGATGCCTGACTACCCGCACATGGTCGCGTTGATTGTTTGTACTGTCACTTTTACACATTACATTAACGATGTCAGCAACCATGAGCGGGTAAAACATGTTCAAGAAGTCGGTATAAAGAAGGTAATAAAATAATTCTGGCTATACAACAAAAGTTTAAAAACAGCTTGTTATAGATGCAATTGTCATCGTATTGTATTTAATTGTACTCATAGTTTGACTCATAAATTGAGTTAAGAAGTCATAATATAAGTTCGATTGGGAAAACTAACCATCGCAACATGCTGCATGTTGTGGTGGTGCTGCATCGTCGTCATGCCGGGCAAGTGCGCGGAGCTGCAATGTGTACGCGCGTGCACCGCCACCTCCGGCTCCCAGGCCCGCGCCACCAGCAAATGTAGCGTACGGGCTTATCTCGTAAACATCTGGTAGTGTTTAAGATTTATCTTTATGAAATACTTGATAGTCATATTTTTAATAGATTACAGCTCTTAGATAAACTTGTTTTCAATACAAATTAAAAGTGACAGAAAGGGTAATAAAGTATTTGATGAAAGCGTATTCGGCGATGCTATTATGAGATAAAATAAGAAGCATGACAAGCGTTGGCCTAGCGGTTGAAGTATACGACTGCCCAATCAAGAGCTCTTGGGTTCAAATACCGGGTCGGGCCAAAACTTTCAATACTAATGACAGTGCTCAGTTTCAGTACCCATTGACCGTAAGTTTTTTTTTTATACCTCTACTAATGAAGCAATATTATAATACATTAATATTAGGTAAAAATTTTAGCTTAGTTCAGGAATAGATTACCATTAATATGTGACTGATTTTTATAAGAAATAAATCATTTATTATCAGAATGTGTGTGATTTTTTATAAAAAACATGGATTTAAATGTATTAAGGTAAGAATATAAGTTGTTATTTTTAGACCCCAACCACAAGTGTATAGTAAGTACTTTTTACCTGAAACATGTGTTACTGTTCTCATATTTTTCAATGTTTTTGATATTTCCAATCGTATTTATGAAATTATATAATAAAAGGTGTTTTAACATGATTAAATGGAATAAATATCACAAGCCACATAACATGAGCAAATAAAGGTTGAATAAATTCAAATATGAATAAAAATATGTAGATACAATTACAGATTAATAGTTTTCAGTAAAAAAGTATATCATTGGTTCATGTAACAATTTAATGAAAAAAAAAAATTATATACCATAGCACTGGAAATTATATTATATTTCATAATTCTACTTCTTTTGATTGTTAGAAAAACATTTCTTTTTATTTTAACTAGATGATACGACATTAAATTTGTTAGAAAATGAATGCCTACAGTGTTTTTATAATTAAAAAAAAAGGTTTTTGCTTCGCCTTGTATTTTTTTTAAAGATAGTCTTTATAAAAGTCACTACGGAAAATATCCTGTGCCGCGGAGTTCATTTAGTGGACAAAAAGAAAACGTAAGTCTCAGAACAAAATTTCGATCACGCAAAGTGTTGTGTGATATTAGATTCGAACTCGTAACACTCAGCGCGCCAGGAGCAGTTGCAGTCATATATTGTACCTGGTGGATCTGGTGGAAGCTTTGAAGGTTGATGCTGTGGCGCTCTATACGTGCCACATGTTGGCTTCTCTGCACTCGTTGATACACGTGGAACGGCACCTTCAGTCCTGTATAAGTAGTTAAAATGATAATAAGAAAAGTACGATAAGATGGTTATTCGTTTTAAACAATCTCTTTTTGTATATTAATGATGATTTACATAACGTAAAACCAACTAAAATTTACATATTAGTTGCTCTTGCTAACTGCTTACTACTGCGCGATTCGTTTGGAGACTACACAGTTATAGCAAACCTATAAATTGTTGCCAGTTACTTAAAAATACATTATATTTTTTATTTCAATATAATTTGTAACCACATTTACGATTATGAACATTACACGTTGTGCAGGTTATTTTATTGAATCGTTTTCAAATTCTTTAATTTATTTAAATGCTTTCTTTAATGATCAACTATTTTCTTCACAAACATAATTTAAAAAAAATTGCAACTGTTTTGTGTTATTTTCAACTCTACCAATTTGAGTTTAAAATTAAAAAGAACACACAACCATTGCTTAAAGTTTAATGACGTTTATGAAAAAGGGCTTAGAATCTAAGTCCGTGATAACACTCGGTAAATAATTCTAGCAATATAGTGCAGATATAATCACATTTTTAATTAAATGTCTAGGAAAAATGGAAGAGTAATAATTATCAAGTCATCAATGGCCCTTTTTGATTCATCTTATGTTACTGCGCTGAATTCCTGCAGTGCTCCGTCAGCTTGATACCTAAGTTCAATCTGCAGTGAATAACAAAGACACTAGCGTCAGAGCTTCTAACCACTGAAACGTCCAACCGTTCGCGGCTCTCAATCCTCGCGCAACTTGGTAGCTTCGTCGCAATTAAAACTTACATAGCTACTCTACTTAAAACTAAACTCAGCTAAAATCAAGGAAATAATACGAAAAAAGAACTTAAAACAAGATAGCTTAAAACTTATTCATTTTTTCTTATTAGGTAGTTATAAAACTGGGTTAAACAAGTAATTCAGAGAAAAATAATCATATTCGTTTAATTTTTTTAAATATAAGTTAAAATAATTTCATTTTTTGTCAATAATATACTTTCAAATCAAACTATACTTATTTCTGTAATGCAAAAAGTGGTAGACTCTCAAAAGTGTAAAGTACCAAAGAAAACATATGTACTTATAAGTGTTTACATATATATATATATATATATTTATTTTGGTACTTAATTAATTTTCAATGACAAATTGTTAATTATAACGCTTTTCGTAGTCATTGAAATATCAAGCAAATGAGCAGAATGATTAATAATCACGGGTATTAAACCAATAATATAAAATAATTTCATGTTGCATTCAGAAACGTTTAATGATATGATGACCTTTGGTTTAACTATTTAGTTGTTATTCAATCGGTTTCGTGTCTAACCACATGAATACATTGTAAAGAGTGTAGTAAATTTGTGGATTGTATAACACGTTTACAATGATTCTAGTTGACTCAATAACTGTTTTCCCTATTATTATACGATTGATCATATATATTCTATTATAGTAGGTATAGGTAGAAACAACTTTAATATCCGTATAGTTATTGCTTCGCACGGGTTCTAAAATATAATATATAGCCTATGTTGCTCTGAGAATATGCGGCTTAAATTTTCCAACATCTTCAATAAATATCGTTATATTTTAGCGAATGTACTCAAAAACTAAACAAATAATATACGAAAACCTTGTAGTGTGAGCAATATACCATACAATATAATAATAAAATATTAATCAGTCATATTTCAAAACTTTATACGTAAAGCTATGAATCCGTAAGCAGGCATCGATCCAATAATTATTTCGTTTTATAAGCAAAATATTGCCTCGTAATTTTACCTTTACGAATGACAGCTTAATTTTTATATGATGGAGGAAAAAACCCTTGTAAAAGAATACGTTCAAATGTCAAATCGTGAATGCTTGAGTGTTGAAGTGATGAGGAGGGTCGATGGAGGCGCTTGTGTCAGCAATGTCACGTACAGATCACTGCTAACGATCCACCTTTATTTCAACTAATGTTTTTTTCCTTTACTCAGCTTAATGATTCTGGGAATGGAATGCTGAACCCAGCAATTTGAAATTTCTTCGAGTTCTGTATGGTACAGGTAAACTAGCAAATATGTAAGTATATGAATACGTATTTGTGTATATATGTAATACGATATAAGATATTCATTAATGTATGTATTTTATAAATGCTTACTACCAATTTTTATTATTTTACAAATAGCATTATTAAGTTTGCAGATTGCGATAAAGCCGCATTCATTGTTGTTTTGTTACCATATGATTATAATATACCTTCTTACCATGGCGTGCAAGTAAATAATTGAAATATATCGCTTTATTGTGCACTAGTTAATTAGATAATATAGAATACGTGTCTATATGACAATGAAGTATATAAAGCTTGTTAATTTACACTACAGGTGCGTGTCATTTTCAACTTCTCCAATGGTTGTAGGAACTGCAAAATCTGGAGTTTTTTTAATCTGTGTAAATTCCACGACTTTTCGTCGTCATGTTCCCCTCTCAAAGTTCGCTTCTCACCACCCTTTTCGGCTAAATATGCATCACCATGTAATGTGGGCATCATTGCGATGCGGGAGAGGAGTCGGATTGATGGACACTGTGACCAATATCGAAGACGTAGGGCATTACAAACAGGAATTTTTAAATTAACTAAGTGCTTCTGGAATGCCACCACATGAATTAACTTTAACATTGTTGTTTGTCTCCCAAACGAATGATTGATTTTGATTGTTAGTTGTGTTGCAAGCAGACTCGATCTAGTGTTATAAGCATGAAAAGAGCCAAAAGTTTTTTATGAATACCTACCTATACCTAACCATACGAAACCATGCAATAGAATAAGAAAGTAATAGAATAAGATAGATAAGAATGTAACTAGTTTAAGAAATAGAAATAAATACTATGAGTCACATTATTTCCCTACAAATGTAAAATAGTATATAAGTAAAATAGCAGAAATAGAATAGGTTTAGAAAGTGGGAGTCCCACCCACGTAATGAATGAATGTGGAAGGAAATGAGAAAGATACAGTATGCGGCATATCAGTGCGAGAGGCATAACTGATAGACTGGAGTGAGACAGAGGATTAGGTTTCATAAGGGCGCCAATCATGTTGGCGGTTAGTCTGTAAAATAAAAAAAAAAATAAAAAAAACCATACGAAACCGGGCCGGGTCGCTAGTACCTAATACATATGCAACACCAAAACATAGAAAATATGTTTATATTGTCCGAACTTCAAAGTGACGGCTTTTGTTTAGCTTTTTGAGTGATGACAAGTAGTCGTGTTTTGGCAAGGGTTGTGGTAACCTTAATTCGGTCTGTTCGGTAAACGTGGCATAGACGATAACAATTCGTTGTATTATTATATGGCAAACCACATATACAATATGAATGCCAAACGTTTATGATAATTAATGTATAGTGTACATTTGGAGTTTTATTAAATAATGTTAAACTGTTTTACGATCTTTTTTCGAAAATCTGTTGCCTGTACGATGGCAAAACTTGCGTTGTAATATGAGTCTGCTATCTATTTTCAGAATCTAATTCTGTAAGTTTCGTTATTATTATTAGGTATTATACTACAATATAAAGTATATTATATTAAAATTAAAAATTTAAAAGCATACCATCAAGATCTTTATTGGTTTTAGGTTTCAACGTTACTATATTTACTATTGAATTTCTACAGCCAATAAATTACTGTTGATGTTATTTCTTTCTTTCGCAGCCAACTTTTACTTGTCATTCCAAGTCATATATATTCAAATTTAAATAGAACCATTTAAATTTGAAGATGGACAATATAGATCATGAATTGAGAACCTGTTCTTGTTCTTAAAGTTGTTGAAGAAATTAGTCTATGGTTACTATTAGCTGTCAAACACACAAACCACATGTTGTTGATTATAATCTTTCAGTTTTTAACCACTTAACACTGATGCTAATTCTGCTGTTCGAAAACTCTTCAAAGTAAACTTATTACCAAAAAGTAAGTTTTGTCCTGATAAACGATGTTTCAAACGTCGAAAATTGATTAAAATTTGATATATGGCACGCAAGATAGGCATCACCGTCGTCTAAAAATGTACATACAAGAATAGCATTTGAAAAAATCGAATTACTAAAATAAGAGTTTGGAGTATTTTTAGTTTAGTGAAGTAACAACAGAATTGCCACATTAAAAAATATTAACTCACCTCTTTCGTCTCAATAATATGGCAAGTATTGTCAAAGCTGCTAGCGACAATGCTGCACATAATGCTAGCAACAGTGCCAATTCACCGGCTGTCGCAGGGAAAGGTGCATCTACTTCTTCAGCTAGTCCGTCTGCCGCGGCGGTTGCAAATTCGTAAACTTCACGTGTCCAGCCCGCTTCATTTGATGCTCGAGCTGCTACGCGATACCGGGACCCGGGAGTTAGACCTAGAAAGTTTGACCTAGTAAATATAGTTTTTAAATATTTTTAAACAGATATCAATTTTGTTTTATATATATGTACATGTACAGTGGTACTAAGGTAGGAAGTTAATAAAGAAGCTATCACTCACCGCCTAATACAACTTCTCCACCAACCGGGACATCTCTAGAACCAGCAATTCCTGATCCAGCCCATTCTAATTTTAATGCTACGGGACCACAACCACCATCACTCCATACACTCGTATCGAACCTTGCATGAGTGGCATTAGCTCTTATCCATCTTGAATCGGAAGGAGCAGTAGGGGGTCCTCCAGAGGTTCTCACAGCTAACTCAGATCCTGGAGCCCCTCCAGCTGATCCATAAACTCTATATGCAGAACCACACCGAAGCCCTGTCAAAGTAAAGGGCCCCGGACTTGCCAACTGTATGCGCCATTCTCCCTGCAAAAAAATTCTGAGGGTGAAAAGATACAGGACCTAATCGAACTTAACCGACTTCAAAAAAGGAGGATGTCCTCAATTCGACTGTTTTTTTTATGTTTGTGACCTTAAAACTTTCGACTGGGTGAACTGATATTGATGATAGTTTTTTATTTGGAAGCTGGTCCCATTTAGTGTCATTTCAAACTGGTTCAATTTTTTAAGTGGGTTTTTAAGGTTAAAATTTTACTTGTTAAGTTATAAGTATAGTCTCTTATGTTCATACGCAATGATTTTTCAAACATTTTATAAACGACAAAATTTTTATTCTTAACTAAAATTAAGATTATTAGGCACTAGTTATTTGTGACAAAACATTTACACAGAGTATGTAAGTCCTATGTTATTATAAATAAAATTGTGGTTATAGAACAATACTTATAAATTATTTCTCAGTATAAGAGTAATAACAAATTAACATGAAGTATTGTTCACACTTATAATTAAAAATGAATCACAAAAATGTATGTACGCGCGTAACTTTTAATCGACTGCACCAAATTGGATAATTATTTGTTTAATGCGTTTATTATTGTCAAGACAAGGTTTGTATAGAAGAAAATAAAAGGCAAAGCAAAAAAAATATATGGTGGTACGAAGTTCGCCGGGTCAGCCAGTGGTATTTTACATAAAATACATTTCAATGTAACGTATGGTTTATATTAATTAAAGTCATATACCATTATAAAGTATGCACTTTTATTTAAAAAAATTAGTTTGAAACATCACTAACTAGATGAGGGTATTTATAAAAATTCTATAAGTTCCAAGAAACAATATCTGATTACTGATCTCATCAAATTACTGTACTTACCTCCGGTGAAGTAAGTCTCCAATGAATGGTATATGTCTTAGGAATAGCATGACCGGGCGCCCTGAGGGCTGGTTTTAGCTCCAACTCTAGTTCTCTTGATCGGGCCTCTAATAGCGCCAATCCAGGAGGAGCTGGCGGACGAAGTACCACTACGCGCCATGTTGCTGAATCCGACCCATGTGGATTCTCAGCCACACAAGTATAGTTATCAGCATGAGATAGTTCCAAACCTGTTATGAAAGATACATTTGAGCGAAGAGCATTTATTGCATATTTTGTGATTATAAATCGCATATCTCACTAACTCTGCTTAGAATATTTTCTTTCATTTTATAGCTTAGGTATGCAGTGAATAAAGGCTCTTTTAAACGTCATTTGATAAATTATTTTAACACGGATGATGTACAATCAATTGTTTTAGTTTTTATTTAGATATAAATATGCTAAAAGTAAGTATAAACAGGTACAATCATTTTAATAGTTACTGAAATGTTTGTGTTACAATATATTTAGAAACTGTAATACAAATAATATTAATGACCTCGATGATACCGAGTATAGTCAATACCACGCATTGGGTTACCTCTAATAAGTAGCGCGTCTCCATCAAGGTGGAAAGGAGGGCGTGGGTGAAGCGGCGTGCCCCCGCGCAACCAGCGCTTGGCTGGGGGCGGAGCGCCACCAACTACGCAGCGCAATGAGAGCGAACCACCTGCCGCGCCCATAACAACTCCACCAAATGATGAGATACGGGCTGGTGCTAAAGGTAATATATCTTTTTTTAAACTTATTACCTGCATAAACTGGTTGAAAAATAGTTTACGTGATGAACGCCAGAAGTGGGTTTATAGGAATTGATAGAAGACAGGTCAAACTTTTTTCAATTCCTTGGGTATTCATTAAAAATTGAGATCATTATCATTAAGCTATTTTCCCAAATGGGATTTTAAGTTAGTTAGTAGTTAGTTATTACTATCCCAAGTTTTTACGTATTATTTATTTTCGTTACCCCAATGGACCTACTTTTGATCTGACTAAAAACTTTCTGTATAAACGAAACCAGTCTCAATCCTTTGCAAAGTTACACGTCGCACCTATACTAAATAAAATTTGGAAAATGCTGTCATTTTCCAAATTTTATTTAGTATAGGTACGATATATTTGTTCTTGTACTTTTTTGTTCTTTATAAAAAGACAACTCCCGCATTAGGAATATAAATTCCTGTGTCGCGGGGATCTTTACAAACATCCATGAAACGGACACAAAGTACACCCAGACTTAGAACAACAATTTATGGATCATACAAAGTGTTGTCCCATGTAGGATTTGAACCCACAACACTTGGCGCAGTAGGAAGCAGTGTAACCACTAGGCTAACCGTGCAGTCAATTTTTATAAAACAGTTAAAAATTATCTGTAATAATAATGGATTTATGTTTGTTTAACAAATATGCTAAAAAAACTCACTAAAAGATTGTAAGATAGAAAAACCCTTACCTAAAGCGCTGGTCTGACATGCCACAGAAGGTGTAGGCGGCCCTTCACCTGCTAATGTTACCGCACGTACCCATGCTTCGTAAGTCCGTCCCGCGCGTAGCCCCCTCAGCGGTCGCGTGCATTCTGTCGTACTGCCCTCTATTTCCACACATGCGTTGACGCGAGTCACATTTGGCTCTTGAGATCTAAATTAAACATTTCATATCAAATTCTTTCTCCAGATGTAGAATCATGTGTACAATTTTTTATGGAGTCACTGGCAAACGAGTAGACGCATCATCTGATGGTAAGCGATTACCGCCGCCCATGGACATCTGCAATACCAGAGGCGTCACAAGTGCGTTGGCGGCGTTTGGGGATGGGGAGGAGGATGGGGATGAAGGGAGGGGTTAGGGTATGGGCCTTCGGTATACTCACTCACTCCACTCTCTACATACATTTGTCCTATCTAAATTTTAAAGAGATACTTTTAGATCAACTATTAAAATAGTGTTTATAGTAACAGGGGTAAAGGCCGTTGCTTAGAAATAGCTCAATCTAAGCGGCATTTTACTTGGATTACGATTTACTAACTTTCTCTATTCCCTTGTCAGATAGATGGGCACTGTTTCAATTATTAACTTGGACCTCTCTGTGGTTAAACTACTTAATTGCTTTCACAGAACTTTCTACGAAATGTATTTGGAATGAATAATATCTTATTTTTCCTCGTGCTTTAAAAAATGTATTCTTTCAACTTTCCTTCTTTTTTTCCTCCTTTTTCAAATTATAAATTAATGTAGAAAATTTTCATAAAATGTTATGATTGTGAGTAATAAAGGTATAAATTATATGATATTTCAAACTTAAAAACAATAAAGGTTTGTAGTATTTATCGAAAGCAATCGTACAATATGCAACTGCCTCGGTGGCGCAGTGGTAGCGTACGCAACTGCTGTCCATGAGGTCTCGGATTCGAATCCTGGGTCGGACCAAATGTTTGTATGATCTGCAAATATTTGTTTCGGAGTTTGGGTGTTTTCTATGTATAATATATATGTATTTGCAAAAAAAAGTATATACATGGAATAATATCAGTTGTCTAGTACCCATAGTACAAGCTCTGCTTAGTTTGGGACTAGATGGCGTTGTGTGTTAAAATGTCTGAAAATATTTATTTATTTATTACTTTGAAGGAATGACCTATTCGAAATGTTGTACAAAGTATTATTAAACAATTGGCTGCAACCTGCCGCGGGGCAAAACTAACCTAAAAAGTAGCCTAAATTACTCCTTATATCAACCCGTCAAAATCAATACAGCCGTTCCAGAAATTACCCGGAACAAACAGACAGTCAGACAAAAATTGTAAAAACTGTTATTTTAGAATAAGTATCGTGTATAAATACATATGCATTTAGTAAAAAGCGGTTATTTTATCATTACAAACAGACACTTAAATTTTATTTATGTAGAGATAGATAGAAATGATCGTAAATATATCGAACAAGTAATATTAAATGAAAAAGAAAATATAATATAGTAGTAGTTTGACAACAAAACTACAAATCCGGTACATATACTGAAAATCGTAGAGGTATTTTTAGGTTATCAACTATATAAAGATTATACTTAACATAATACTTACCCAGAAAGATCCTTAACATAGAGTATGTAATGTGTAAGTTTTCCGTTGGGTTCCGGCGGCGGCAACCAGGAAGCCCGTAGCGATCGCTCACCGAGCGCTATTAATTTCATACCACCCGGGGCACTCGGTACTGTGATATCAAAACAAGTTGAACAGGAAACAAGAAATTGCCGTAGGTACATTAAAAAAAACATTGTATGCAATTCTAAAGGCACTTTGTACGCTTTTACATCATACTGAATGACCAGATTACACGGTGTACAAAAAAATGTGAATTGAGACACTCACGTAAATTACATTGTTTCAAATATAATAATACATTCTCATTTAAAGTGTTAAATAGAGACGACAGACAGAAAGAGACACGTGTCGACAATATCCTATTTTTACATTCGCCCACACACACATACATACTCTCGCGGACACATTCATATACACATACATAGCTTCAAATGAAATTAGTCAACTTTTTTAATGAAACAAGAATAGATCTCAATTTATAGCCTCGATACGGTTTGACCTAATGTGGTTATCACAATTAAAAAAATAATTTGGTTTTTAAATTAAAATTATCATTGTAATTAAGTACCGTTCACAAATAACCGATGTTATAAAAAAATGATTTCAGTTAAAAAAGTAGTTAAACTAAAGTTATCCAATCATAAAAATAAACTTTTTTCTTCACAAATATCCTCAGCCAAGTCCCAAAGTAAGTAAGTCCCGGTAACTTCCAATGAGGTTTATTACTCGTATACTCAAATCTAATTACGATGATTAAAAAACTTTGAATTTTGCAGCTCAGAAAAGAGAAAAAATAAAAATCACTAAGTTTTACAGCACTAGTGAGCTGACGAGTTTAGTCTGAAAAATATTTGACTCTGAAACCGTATTCCGTAATAAATAGGACGAGTTTTGAGACATTGTAGCAAAAATATATTTATTTACACACAAAACTTTGTCCTACTTTGTATATACTTAACAAATAGTTTATGAAAGTAAAGAAATAATTTTACTGCTTTTCGTTATTCGGAAGTAATAAAAAAATTTGCGCACCATCCTCATCAGTTCTGCAAATTTGTGGAGACGATAAAGGACCATCACCGGCTGCGTTGTGAGCCCGTACTCGTATTTCGTATTCAGCGTAAGGAGTCAGGCGCGATACTGTCGCTTCTTCACCCTAATAACGAGAATAAAATTACACGGAGTATCGAGATCCATAATAACAAAACGTGCATTGAATTTTATTTTAATTTATATTTACAAATTCACTTTTATCTCAGAATCAATAATAGTTAATTCTTTGTGTAATAATACTGTCGTCGACCTTGGTGACCTTAGCAAGCTACGTAATATTAAACGTCTACGGCGTAGGCATGTTAATAAACTTAGTTTGAGCTATTCTGATAATTAGTTTATGTTCAATCGATTATTCTCACGTTGAAGTAAAAAAGCCTCTTAGTATTTAAGGACATTATATTTAAGTAGTTATTATGGAATCTACGCCTTCAAGGTCAAAAAAACGGCAAATCTAAATTTAGGCTTCAAAACAAATACTTTCGCAATACCTGTAACCTCAAGAACGCATCCTGTGTCGGCAGCATAGGGTCCGCATCGCGTCTAGTGTATTGCAATGTGTAATGGGTTATAAGCCCACCTCTTGCGTCAGGTGGGGGAGGCTGCCATAGTACTCTTAGTGACGTTGACCCACTTGATACACACGACACTCCTTCTGGGCTTCCGGTTGGTGCTATATATATAAAAGTATTTGCTAAGACATATATTCTAAAATCACTAAAAGCCGTCGGTAAATATCAAACAGTACAGGTTGTTATCTATTTCAGAGTTTTCTATAAATGTTTCTGAAATACGCAATACACACTTTATACAGTAACGTTAATTAAAAGTAAAATACGAGAGATTTTTGACAAAGAGTAGGTACAATTGTCATTGAGTTAATGTTAGATTCCTCGGATAAATGTTTTGGAATAATATTTCTTTATATTAAAATACTTGTTTAACCTAACAAAAAAACTTAATTGAAATTATACAGTAAAAAAACTGGCACTCTTTTTAAAAATTTTGTCACTAAGTTACTAAGTAATTAAATTATTGTAAACATAATGTAGATAAAATTAAGCTCAAAACACAATTCTTAATGTGAACCTGGTATTGTACCCAATAAATGAAAGAAATAGTTATTTATTAAAAATATTTTTGCAGAAGACAATGAAAATCATTTAAGTTCCTGGACATCGTCCTTTAAAGACGAATAGATTCGATTTACTATTTTTGCATGAAGAAATAAAATGAAACAAACGCAGAATTCAAAAAGTGCCATCAATTTGTACTGAATCATTTGACCTAGATCGAGAAAGGCCACAGTCCAATTAAGCCATTTTGCATTTTGATGGGAAAATTTACGATCGTCGCTTCACGTCGATAGCGCTCAGTTATTTACTCCACTACGACTAAACTTCCTTTGTTGGACTTTCAACTTCGATGCTTCTGTCGTTACTAGCTTTGCTAGATTGCTAGGAGCAATCAAGATAACGATTTAGTTTTTAACCATTATATAAACTTTTCGTTAAGTGAGTTAAATACAAGAGCCTAGATTTTCACCGTGGGAGAGCCACGCTTCGGCATGAATGGGCCGGCTCGACCGGAGTGATACCACGGCCTTACAGAAAACCGGTGTGAAACAGCGCTTACGCTGTGTTTCATCGAGTGAGTGAGGATACTGGAGGCCCACACCTCAATCCAACGCCCCCTATCCCCCTCACCATCCCCCTTCTCCCCAGGCCGCCATAGTGTGGGTCACCATGCTGCATTGTTCTTTTTCGCATTGAGGATGGTGACCACCACTCTTGGATTCTGCTCATGCTTTCCATCAGCCAGGGCAGAGTCATTTTGGCAGCATAAATATATAAAAAAAAAACATTAATAATATTGATCAAAGAGGACCCTGAACAACTGTTTCATCTTTGATTAAAAATTCTTCGATCATGCCTTAAATGAAAAAAAAACTAACCGAAGAGATGTAAATAATACATTCGTACATATACAGGCAAAAAATTTACATATTATATTCATAAGAGTTATCTTAGGTACGTAGGAGCTGCCTGCTAGAAATCGAGGATCGAACCAAATGGTGTGCAATTAAAAAGGCCTATGTACAATAGTGGACTGCGATAGGCTGATGATGATAAGCAAGAGTTGCATTTTTTTTGTTGTCATCTGAAATAAGCCCTTTGTCTATTATCTGATTTGAAGGTGTTTTCGCGATCAGTTTGAGATTCACACCCGCTGGTGTATTATCTCTTTATTTGTCAGGCTTATAATGAAGCTAGCGGCTTTCTTTTTAGTCCATAGCAAGACTCTGATGACTCTACAAGTCTCTTCTCTTCAAGAAGACTCTATTTAATATAAACAACAAACAAACAACAACCCATAATGTCCCACTGCTGGGCTCGGGTCTCCTCTCAGGAGAGGGTTAAGGCCATACATCCCCACGCTGGTCAAGTGCGGGTTGGGGACTGGCAAGAATACGTAGTGGCTACGTAAATCTTGCCGTTGGATGTTTTTAAGCCGCCCGAAGGCCTCCAACTAAGCTTCACGACTGTTATCGTATGATAACAACCGGGACCGACTGCTTAACGTGACCTCCGAATCACAGAGACGCTCATGGTAACATCCAGGTACTGACCACGCCATCGTTGCTTACCCTCGGTGATTGTTTCTAATCACCGAGTGCAACTGGGCTATGAGCACCTCTTGATATTTAATATAATGAATTGGATAATTTGATTAGGCACATTAATTTTGCGTGTTTTTAAATGGTTACAAGTTATATTTTTAATGTTCTGTAATAACTTACGTGACTCCAAAGTGTATCGATAGTGCGGCGGTGATAATGGTCCAGTCCCTGCAGCATTGTATGAACGAACTGTCACTCCATATCTCGTCGCTGCTTTCAAGCCCCTCAAAGTAGTACTAGTGGCATCTGCACTCGCCCCACTTTCAGATCCTGGGCTATCACTTATAGTTCCTTTACTCTCATCTGAGGCTTCCCACCAACGGATTGTGTACCCTAGTGGTGTCCCATGCCAGGTCTCTCGGGGCGGCGGCTAAATAAATTGGCCGTTATTTAAAACTTATTTTATGAGTGGTAACACTATTTATGATTGTTACCTTTAACTAATTTCATTCGAGATTAATGCCAACAAAGTCGTTAACCTAAGGAAGTTATTGTTGTAAAGACAAAATTGAAATGATTTTTAGAGTTCTTAAACTAGCTGAGTCCCGCAGTGCAAAGCTAATCTAAAAAGTAGGCCATGTTCCTCCTAATTACATCAGCTATCTGCCTGTGAAAGTCCCGTAAAAATCTGTCCAGCCATTCCAAAGATTAGGCGGAACAAACAAACAGACAGACTGACAGAAAAAAATGTAATAAACGTTATTTCGGTATACGTACCGTGTATACGTACATATGCATTTAGTAAAAAGCAATTGTTTTAATATTACAAACAGACACTCCATTTTATACAAAATGGCTTAAACATCTTAAGCAACAAAACACTGATAATTCTTACTATTGTACGCTCTATACTATAATATTAACGGGTTAGTACCTACCGACAATAACCAAAAATAAGTGAACAGATTTATGATCGACTTTGCATATGCTATATTTATTTATTTATTAACTGAATGCACATGAGGTACAAAGGCGGACTTAATGCCATTAGGCATTATCTACCAGTCAACCTACAGGTGTTTCAGAAATATGATGCGGTAGGTGCAAGGACAAAATGTTGAACTTGGACTAATAGCAATTATGCAGATACTAGATAAGCATATACAATTATACTGCTATATATATAACAGATACACAATAGACACAACCATACACATATACATACATACACACATATAACTATAATAACTACAATAACTATTTATACTATGACGTATGAGAGAAGAAGTAAAATAGAACTAAATTTTAATAAGTGGTTCAATATATTACATATATCTTTCTAACTTTCACTTATTGCAGATAACTTTAACACAAATCGTGATCTATGCCATCTGCTATATTTCTGGAATCTTGCAATTTCAATTTCATACTTATGCACGATTTACGGCTTACAATGAAAATGCTTAAGTGTTTTCGCTAAAGTATATTCTCAAAGCTATATCTTTGAAAATACTATGTCTATTGATCCAAACCATAAATGTCCTAAAGTGGTAATTTGTTGAACAAACATGTGTCTTATTTATATAGTACTAAAGTATATGTCATACTCACCAGCCATGTAACATGCAACTCACGGGCTCGAAGCGCTCTCACTGTTATGTCGCGGGGCGCTCCTCCAGGCGCTTTAGAAAAATATCGCTGTTATGTAAACAAGCCACAAAACATACTACGACAAATGTTATTTTAAGAAGACATAACATTTGAAATTGATAGTGTCGTCTCTACTTCTGATACATTACCTCCTATTGAAATGTTCTATCTCTAGAAGACAGTTAATTCAAGACTAAATTTTATAAAACTAGGGAGAAGCCCTATGGACATCTGATTTTTTATTTCTAAATTAAATTAAGTTCTTTCTTTTTGTGTCCGTATCATGTATGTTTGTAAAAACACAGGAATGTAAATTCGAATAGAGGGAGATGCCTTTTTTAAAAAAATCTAATATGTATTTTGCGAAGATAAATTTAGAAATACAGAATACAGAAGAAGATATACAGAAAACATATAAAAAAATTACATAACAGTAATTTTATTATTCTAAGTGAACGTGATACCTTATTTGGTATATACCTGGTATGTCATTCCTATAAAAAATATTCCTTGCTTCTATAAGTTACACAGCTTTATTACTTCTCTTACTTGACAAAAATAATGTTTTTTATTAGCTTAGATAATTATAATACCTTCTTCGCGTGTAGTAAAGTGCAGCGGTGAAGTATAAGGTGAGGCGCCGACGTCGTTGAAAGCGGCCATGCGCAGTGCATACCGAGTATCGGGCAAAAGACCAGCCACCGCCGCACCCGCACGTCCTGGGCCTTCTGACCTGTGTTCGATATTTAAAAATAATCTTACCGTATATTATCAGCCAGCTCCTGTGTCATTGTAACCATAATATCATCCAAATGAGTGGTATAATTTTATAAAAAAAATTAATAATGCGACTCCTTTTTCAAAAAATAAAATTGTCAGGCACGCGCCTTTCACTACCACAGCACCGTATTTTAAAAATAGAACTGTTATTTGACTTCGCGTGTGTACGTCACCGCCATTTTTGTGTACATTCATAATACATTTTCAAAAATTATAGAGAATTCATATCATGGATGTAGATAAAGTCTTGTATGCAACTGTGCATAATTAAGTATTGAAACACTTATGTGATACTATTCTCACACGAGACGAAAATAATATTAGATTTATTTAAAACTAACTCTTGCTCGCGGCTCCGTTCGAATATTATTATGGAAATATAGATTTGCCTTAAAGTTTGAATGATCACAAAATAAAACTATGAAAGTTGATTTAAACATATATTATTATTATACTGTAAAGTTGAATCCTTTACTTTGTTTAGTTAACGATTAGAATTATATATAGATAGATAGAAACGTTAAAGTTTAGCCTTTATAAATTTTTAGTCAAATTCTATACATAATGATAATAATCCTGTAACTAAAATGAATTAAATATATAGAAATACCAACATGAAGACAGAAAAATATAATAAAAACGAAATGAGATAAGTTACTTTTCATATTATTCCTTGTTTGTTCAAACAATTTACTGAAGTTCCCCAGAAACTACTTATTCATCTTCCTCATTCATTATTTAATGCCCTCAGGAAGTTGAAATTGTCCGAATATTTAAAGTTCATAAAGCAAATTCAAATCTTTAAGATTGTTGTCTTTCATCAAACTTGTGACATAAATGGTTCAAACAAAATATTACTTTCTCCTTAAACCAATAAAAAGTAATTTATTTGAAATATAAGTACCTACTCTCGTCAGAAGAACTCTACTTATTACCATTATAAAATCCTAATTACTAAACCACTTTATAAATTTAATAGTGACATTTGTGCGTCCCCGATGATAAATGAAATACAAATAATAGAGTAATAAGCAAATTAAAAACGTCCTTTGAATCTCCATGTCAATACGTGGCTGAAAGAATATACGAACGAGCATCCGGCTTAACTAATATATAGTTAATATTCTCGATTGTCAGCACTTGTTCAAATACAGTCTTAAATTAATGTCATACTTTAAAACTGAGTTTTATTTCGAGTATAATATATAGTTCATAAAGTTTCGGAATTGCCGATTCTGCGAAGGCCGCTGACCACAGCGGCATTCGACAGCGACAATAGTCCACCAAGGCTATTGTCTAAATATGAAGATTGAGCTGCTAGAAAATGTCTTTGTTATAATAGTTTAATGGAACTTGTCCAGGGTATCGATTAGGTTATTTCAAGTGTCTTATGTACGCCAAAAAAAAGGATTTTAAAGCGACCTAACTTTGAACTCGTTTTAAAGTTATTTTAGTTTTAATAGCCGTCGGGCCCGATTGTCATGAGCCTCTATGGCATTCGTTATCGAGAAGTTAGAGCCCTTAATTTTTTTTCTTTTTATCATATCATCATAAGCCTATCGCTGTCCAATACTGAACATAGGCCTCTTCAATTGCAGCCACTTAGTTCGATTCTCGGTTTCTCTCATCCATTATCTCGCGTAAATCATCACTTCCCCTGGCCTGTGGACGTGTTACATTACGTTTGCCGAGACGCGGATTTATCATGTAAAATAATGAAACAAGATATATATTAAACCATAATACGATAAACCTCTAGGGTTTGTGTTGTGTTACACAGATACTCGGTATCGTATATCGCATATTTACAATGTTTTAGACAATCTGTAAGCATAACACGCTTCACGCATCAACACGAGAGCCAGATACATGCCTCCCAAAAAGAAAAAAGAAAAATACATTTAATTTTTATTAATTATTACTTTGTGTAATTTTATTAACTAAATCCAGCTGTGGCATGTTTATCAGGCGAAGGATTATGTAAGAAGTAGTTTTTTTGCCGTACATTTTGTTTCCGCGTACTGTACACAACCGGTTTTGAACTGCCGACCTTACCAGAGGTAAACATAGAATGTTCCGTTAATATGTTATAATAACTAGTGCCAACTTCGAATGCAGATCGCCCTCAGGGTTACGGTGGTCCGTTACCAGTAGAGGAAAACTGATATTCTGGTAAATTCAGTTGAACTAGAAGCCGACCAAAGTAGTCTTGGAAACAATAAAGGCGAGGAAGGTGATGGTTCTTTATTTCATGGTCAAGTTAAATTAATTTATGCTCTGTCTTATTAATCATTAAGTTCGGCAAGGTATTAACTTTCTTCATAACAACCTTTTGCGAATGTTATAAAACAAAATTAAGCTATACAATATTTACGAAAGGATTAATTAGGTAGATTTTCATTTTTAAAGTCGAGTTTTACAAAGAGTTATAAAAATTCAGTAATCCCTACTGGCCTTCGAGTACTTAAAATTTAAATTCACAGCAACCGTTTCAACAGAATCCGGTAGGTACTTATTTTCATTAGAACCTGCAATCGCATTGTAATTACTTTTAAAAATCTTGTCTTAGCAAAGAAATAAAATGTAACAACATGATGCAAAATTTAATTATAATCTCTTCTATTTTTAGACCTTTAGAACATTAAAATATTATATATACGGAGAAATTAAATGACAGATTTTTTTATTTTAAACAAATAATATCTTCACGCATTTCACACACGGCCGTTCTGATCCTACGCTATGCAGAGCCTGTGCTTTTTTTTACGTGTGGAATCCCTTTCGGGCCTACACCCCACCGGGGTTTGCGGCGGGGTGGTGTGTCGGAATCGAACCGACTAAAACCACACGGTGTGCCACTCTGCGCCAGAGACGGGAGAGATCCGGGAACCGCTTTCTTACGCATGACACACAGCACCCTCCCAGCGCTTGCCCGCACTGAAGCGGGCACCGTCTCTAGATACGCAGAGCCTGTGCTATGGTAACCATACTGCTGATCAACATATCTATATATTTTAAAATATATACATATCAACAATGTTTAGATTCTTCAGGTACTAAAATGAATGATTAAGCCTAAAATTACGGCCACAAGCTTTCAAACTGTATTCACACTCAAACAGCTCAGTAAAATCTGTGGGAGAGCCATGCTTCAGTATGTACGGGCCTGCTCGGCCGGAGTGGCACGACGGCTGCACAGAAAACCGGTGTGAAATAGCGATTGCGTTGTGTTTTACCGAGTGAGTGAGGATACCGAAGGACCATACCCCAACCCTTCCCCTCATTCCACTCCAAAGACTGGCAACGTGTTTGGTGTTGTAGGTGTCTATGGGCGGCGGTAATCGCTTACCATCAGGCGATACGTCCTCTCGTTTACCCCTTATCCCATAAAAAAAATAGCAGTTGTACCTAATGACTCTGTACGTAGAGTTTAATTTGTAGATAAACTAAACCCAAGCAGGTCGTATTCACAAAAAAAAATTGTCCTGAATGGGTATCGAACCTGAGACCTTAGCTAGCTAGCCTAAGGCTTAGCAGTCAGGATCACTAACTACTAAAATAAAAGGCCAATCAATTTAAAAAATACTATTAAAGTAATTATTCAGCCAAATAAGGTCACGTCTACTAAAATAAGAGGACAGTCAATTAAAAAATGCGGTCAAAATAAATACTCGTCAAAATAAGGTCACCTGATAAAATTTGTAGTTTTGGGTTAATAGGACCCCTAAACCCAATTCTGATCCAAAAAAGCAGACTCATCTAAAACCCAACGAATTTTAGGTCACTCTTTTTACAACATCCACTTTAGGTACAACAAAATAAGCATATTAATGATATGATTTAGTATGCTAATGAGTTGTACAATTATGTTTCCTTTTTAAATGTGCTCTTAGAGTAGTTTATACTCATAAATTACATGAACACTTATAACCGTTCGTTAAATCCCTGAAACATAAATTTTATCAAGTCCTTTCACTTCACCAAATTCCTGATAATGTATATCCTCTTTTGTAACATCGCTATGCTCTGAAATATAGACAAGCTTATAGGCTTTCTAATAGTTATCATTCAATGTTACGGCTAATTGGTATTGTTATAGGAATGAACTAGCCCAAACAAAGTTTAGATTAGGTTACAAACTTTAGCATCCACGTCTATCTCTAATTCAATGAATTTAACATTTCAGAACTTTAGCGACTGTTAAAAGTTTGACGAAGGAGTTAATGTGTGCAAACTTACGCAACGTGAAGTAAATCTGAATTAGCCAATGTGAGGTTGAGGACGTCTTGTGTGTCCCAGCTGTCGAGGAGCGGGGGTAACGGTGCGTCTATGGAGGAGTGCGATAAGTCGCGGGTGAGTGCACGGTACTGCAGCGAGTAGTGGGATACAAGCGCACCTCGCGTAACCCGCCATGTCACACGAGCTTTTCGCGACCATACTTCTGACACTCGTACTTCTTCGGGGACACTGGGACGCTCTGTATGGAATAATAAGATATTAGGTTACCACTTATTAACGTATTTCTGATGTCATCATATTCCAGCATTCTGAGATTCCAAGTGTTACATAACAAACTGATCTGCTGATCATTTTAGCCACGCAATAAAAGGAAGGTTACCTAATAAAAAGTCTACCCTGTCACGAAGAGAACGTAAATATGTCGGGACGGCTATCAAGAACAGCTGCGACAGTCGTTATGGGGACTCAGTACCTACCCTTAATTATCCTGACTGACTAGTTCTGCCGTACATTACATATCATTATCCCTTTTTCAGTTCCGGAGAAAATACATATATACGAGTATGTATGTATTTTACATATCGGTAATAGTACATTAGTGTATTTGTGTATTTTATCTATTTACGATTTTGACTATATGTGTATACTAATTGATACTTAAAAGCACATCTATAATATTTTGTCATATATTCCTAGTTAAATTAAGATAATCGCAAATCTTCGTTACAATACTTTATAATAATACAATTTTCTTTTGTACGAAACAAAAGAAAATTGTAATTTTTTTTTTCATATTTATATTCTCGAAGACGGAGCGTAGGTAGGCTACAAGGTCCTAGTGTAGGTCACGGGAAACCATTGCGGGCAGCAACGAATGCGGGCAGAACAGGACCAGTTGTTAAAGAGAGTCTTGATGAAGGCCCAGCAGCGGATGTCTTTCGACTGATGTGATCATGATGATTTGCGTTACACTAGCTGGTCAGCGAAGTTTATACCGCCATATTCATTTTTCGCAGTGTATACGACCAAGGAAATAGAACACCCCCAGTTTTGTTTTAAACCTGGTCCTGACAATAACAAAAATATTAAAAAAAGAATTATCCAATTTTGTGCAATCGATCGAAAGTATGCGCGTACATATTTAATTTTTTTGTGATTCGTTTTGATTTATACAAAAGAATATATACAAGTAATTAGATTTATTTTAACTTAAAAAAAACTACATTTGTCTACAAAGTACCATTCAATTTACCATTCCTATGTTTTTAAAATTGATTCCCTCTACTTGGTTTACGTCACGACGAATACGCAATAATTAAATCGGTCGAAAGTTAAACTACAAACAGCGCCTAAGTTAAAACTCCATTTTAATATTATCACCATTTACAAAGCGAAAGTAGAACATTCAAACGTAATCACATATTTACAACATGATGTAACTAAATTTAACTTTTACGTTTGTCTTTGCTCACACTTTCTGCCTTAATATACGATTATACATTTTATTCCTGAATTATATTGTTATGTACTAGGTACTATAAGTTTAACAGAAATAATATTTCGGTGATTATCTCGTTTTCTTAATTTTAGTTTAATGAATACTATATGGACAGCCTTAACCCACTCTTGAGAGAGACCTGAGCCCAGCAGTGGGACATTATGTGTTGTTGTTGTATACTATATGTAATTAAATAAGATTTATATAATCATAAAACTATAGTTAAACTAATATACCCACGCAACTACGTCAGCATCTCTTTTCAATAATACTCGGCTCTAATAAGACAAGAACAATAGTTCTAATCGTGATGTTAACTATCCTACCTTACGCACTCCAGAAAAACATACATTAAAAAAATCGGTTACAACATTTCGGCATTCCTGATACAGAAAAATATCCTCTTTTGTTTTGTGTATCAGATCAGGGATAAAATAAACATGGGATAATCCCTGTTAGCACTAGGAAAACAGGCACAGTAATGGTGCCGTTTGATCCTATATAAACATTTTTAAGTGTGATAATATATTATTTTACCTCAACAGACACATCCCAAATTAAAAGATAACCTTCTTAACATATAAACACTGAACGTTAGAACTCTACGAATTACTAAAGTAAAGCCGAGTTTACTGTCGTACATTTTATTCATCCAATTTATATACAAGGGTAAATAATAAAACGTATGTAAAGATGGGACAGCGGTTTATAGTGAGTATTCAGTATTATCAGGCCCCACATTACGTTTTATGGCCCTCGTAGTGCATAACGACGACGGTGGGCCAAACACGTAGAGCATTTTGAACAGCACCCACGAGAGAGAGACGAAGTAAAATAACTGTAATTACTGTTTGAAATTTGTTCATGCTTTACTTTGTTTTTTTTTTGCTTCTGTAAGTGGTTATAGAAAGGTATTTTAATTAAAATAGTCCTATTACTGAGATCTTAATCGGCAATACTTAAATATTGCTTAAAACGACCATTATATGTCTAAAAATTCGATATATAAAAAAATCGACGAAGCTCAAACGTGTTATCTGATGTTACTGGACTCCATATAGTGATGAAAATTACGCGATTGTTTTTACATCGCTAATCATTGCAATAATGGAATGTTATAATTGAAAATTTTCACACAGGTATAGGTTTAATAGATATCATGTATTTTAAAATTATTATAATTGCAAAATACTACATTCTTATTACATATATTATCGTCTGATGTTAATTTCTACGGAAATGTTAATTCAAATTATTTGCTAATTAAAGATTCAAAACTCGTTACAAAATCGATTTTATGTAAAGTACCCAATAGTTGTACAATGTACGAATAAGCCAAATAAATATTTATTAATCATAATATTAACAATTCTACACAATCGAACCTAAAATGTATTTTATTAATACGTGCGATATACAATTTTAGGAGGGAATAAAATAAATTGGATTGCGAAAATACATAGAAATTGTAACAATGCTTCGATAGTACGTTATTCGATATTTCATTGTATCAAAGAATTTTTCAGTTTATGTTATTACTAGTTACTATTTACATACCTTTCGCAGTATCCTATACATAAACACGATAGATTTATTGAAATCCAGTGGCTGCTGCTAAGTATACGTAGGAATATTATACGCTATCAGCTATCAAGCAGTATAAGTTGGTAAATGAACAATAGATAGACCGGATTTGGGACTTAGTGTTGGGATATTTAATTATGAAAATATTCCATTGGATCAGAATTACTTTCCATACATCGATTATAATACAATTAGCCATGGTAAGGTTTTTTCATCAATTTCGGATGGGATATGACGGGTTTTTTACCACCACATTGTCCACAAGCTCATTCCGTAAAGTACTTTAAGCTCGCTCTACTCTAGTTTATGTCACTAAACTTGCTGCAATTAAATCAATATAGGTAAACTAAAGTATATGACATTTAGTGCCAAAGCAACATCGTAAAAGTGATAATATCCATTTTTACAATGTTGTAACTCAAAAACATCAAAACTCTTAAAATTGTAACTCAGAAACATCAGAAAATAACTCAAGTATTTCTATAGATAACTGTAACGTTATCTTTATAACGACTGTCGTAGTTGCCAACGTTGTCATGTCAATTTAATTAATTCATTTTATTCCATAACTGTTTTCAACCTGACCGAAGTCTTATCAAATGATTTTGCATTTGACGATTACAATACGAATACCTATTCAATCACAGGAATTTAAGACCAGCGAGAGAACAAATGAATGAACGATAATTAATATTAAATTATTATTAATTACATTATATAATTAAATTATCTGATTTTCTTTATTGGTAAAAAATGTTAATAAATTTAAACATTACTTTGAGTTTCTTTTTTGGTTTAATGTTCACTCTCCCCTTTTGTATCATCAAATCGAAAACTAGTAGACTTTACCCGAAATGTATAACTAAGTAAAATTTTGTATCTTCTTTTGAATGAAGTACAATCAAATTAAAACTTACAGAAAATCAAATTAATAATTGATACCATAGTTAATATATTGCAGCTAGTCTAACGATATTAAAAGCTTTTGATTGTAAGTTATAACATGTATTCTTAGGGCAAAATCACTGCGCCGGGTGAGTAGGCACTAGAGAAAATGTACATTAGTAAAACAAAGAACATTTCAAGCACACGTCACATACAAATAAAATATTCGTTTAACCCCGAAAGTCCTTTCATGTAAGCATGATAAGCACTGAGTAATATATTCAGGTCTGACCTGATATTTTGAACCGTTGGCTACAGTAAACAATATTACAATTGCAGAATGACAGAATCTATCGCAATCTAATAATATTAAGCTTAATAGAAACATAGATAATTATACTGTTTTTGTTTTAAACACACACACTGTAATAAAATATTTAGTATATTGTATGTACGCAACAAATATTTTCACAGAAAATTCTATATACTTCAATTTAAATCATTTTAAACGTTCATTATCTTTTGCAATTGGATAGATCTACATCCACCGGTGGACTGTGCATGGTTTTAACTAATGATGATTTTCATTAATTGACTTTGAGACTTTGACAGAAAATAAATTAGGATACCATTAAGTTTATTACGAAAACAGTTACCTTTAACGAAAAGTCGAAAAACAAGTTCACCACTACCATACAGGTTGCGGGCAAGGCAACGGTACTCCCCAGCGTGCTCTGGTCCTGCATGTGGTATTGTCACTTCTGACACCATTGCACCAGAACCCGTATCCCTGTTTTCAACTCCACCGGAACCACTACGAGTAAACAAATATTGTAAAGTATTTTACTTAATTTATTCTGAAGCATATTAAAGTACAACTATCGCACTATCGCATCCCATAAATATATGATTTTTTTCACGGGAGTTAAACATTCATCACTTAAGTCAGACAGTTCAAAGGTATGTTGGTACTGGTTCTCATATTTCATGAACACGTTACTTTCTTGATTTATTATTATTGAAAAGTAATTACATAGGTATATTTAAAAAATCATGGTCATATATTAAACATTGATTAATGTTAGCTAGAAATAAGTTCATTTATAGGTATCACAGCAATAAAATGAATATTAAATTGTAAATAAAACTAATGATAAAGATGCTTTATAGCAGGTTCTCAGTAGAGCTGTTACAAGAAACATTTCTTTAATACAGTGATATTTTATGTACCTTAAGCTTTGTTTGAAATCAATTCGTAGTAGCATCGCTTATGTTTACACAGTATTGAAAACCTTATAAATTGTAAAATCAAGAAATTTGTTTCGCTGTCCCAAATTTTATTTCCGTATATCTTAAATCGTGTTAACCACAATTAAGATTAATGCACAGCTTCATTTAATGTACAATATATTAAACATATGGGTAATTTTTTAATATGCGTAAATGCCTATATAATAATAATATGAACAATTAAACAATGATATACATGTAGAATACAATTATATAATTGAATGTTGGTGTTAGTTGCTTTGGAAGTATACATTAATAATATATTACAGTATGTGACAAACTTTCGTTGAAATTTAAACTCTATAGATCATAAGGAACGAATAAATCACTTTCGATTCGTGGTAAACTTAATTTATTGTCCTGTAATCAATCAAGAACTTAAGCTTAGCTGAAGCTTTCTAACTCGTGATGAATTAATACTATTTTAATTATGTTTAGTTTCACAGTTTTGTTTGCAGTATATTTGTAGTACTTTAATGATTTCCTTCAATTTTCAACAAAATCCTTATAATTGACTTTGTGTTTAAAAATATATTTTTATACCTCGATCAATCGAGCGTTGACAGATATGGATGGAGTTTTATCATTTTATTAAATTACTGCCCAACATCGTTGATAATGAAAAGTATTTTACGTAGTATGAACTAAGATTACAATCAGGCCTTTGTACATTATACGCCTGACATTTTAAGTAATCTCTTGATACTTTGTAATACGGTGTCATAATAAAGAAAGTTCTACCTATCTATCAATGTTTAAACTAACAAAAAAGTTATTACGATAAACAAGTTTTAAAGTTACGTTACGTTAGTTAACTATACTGTACCCTATGTAAAGTGAATACTTCATTTTTGATATGAACACATACTTAAAATTTAAGCAAATGTCCCAGTTTACTCAATCCAAGCCATGACAGCTAATATAAAACTTAAAAATTAATATCTGGTCGTTTAAATAAATATCTGAATTCAATATCGTATTATCGTAATAAGAAATTGAATTGTCAAGACTCCATTCAATTTGATGTAAATTGAAGAAGTTTCATCAATCAAGCAAAATCATTATACATTAAAAACTTATTTATACCTTTTCTATGAGAGTTTCTTAAACGTTTAACATACAAATATAATCTGTAAAAAATTCGGTATTCACTTCTTTTCAAAAGATTTCAAAACCATTAGGCAATGTAACGTTAAAAAAGCTTTCGTGTGGAATAAAATTGATTGTACTCCAGCTTAGTATATTGTATAGATACCATTTACAAAAAAGAGTACACCAAATTATCATGTTTAAATGGCGGCCTTATGGATGAAAAACAATTTTACAGGCAACCTTTAAATGGACTAATCGACTTTTAGACAGACGTCTTAAGGGTAGTTTTGTTTGTGTAAAAAGTACTGAGGATCATTTTCTTTTCGTTCTTGCGGAAGACGATCCCAATTTCATGTCATCCACATTTTTTCTATTTTTTATCATTAATTTCATCACGACGAAGACTTAGAATCGAAGACTTTAAACTCTTAACATTGGCAGAAATAGCTGATCCGACTGGTTGCCACCTCATCAAAAAAAAAGAAGAAGTAAAAAGTACTTATAGAAGTAAAACTATTATCTTGTGGGAATATATCACTTAGATGTACTTACTGTAAAGCTAGAGGTCTAGAGTCGTGTGTCCAGTGGACGTGAATTTCTGGTTCTCCTCTTACTGTACAAGATAATGTTGCCGTGGAACCTCTCACTACCCATCGGGTTTCACCACTCCCACTTCTACTTAGTCGTGGTGGCTCTGTCATACATACAGTTTATTAAATATCACAAATATGACTATACTTATAGTCTGACTACTGCCCGAAGAAATGTCATGAATTTTATTATTAACGTATAATTGGTTGAAACAGAAAATTGCTTTTATAATTTCATGTACTAATAAAGTGCCAAATAAGCTTACATGTAAATTTGAATAAAATATTTAACTAGTCCAAAATTTTTTATCGTTAATATGTCATGGACAATGTATGTTAAAGAATTTTGTGTGTTTGAAGTTACACAGTATTATTGCTTACATAAACACGTTACGTAATAGATGACACATAAATAAAATAAAATGGAATAAAAATTAGTGTATATGTGTGAATAGATATAAAAGGATCGAGCTCTTTGTAATTAACGTGAACATTCATGATAACAGGAAGTTCTCACCTCTAATGTCAAGATAAAATGAATGGTGTAGAAAAGAGTGTTGAACTCTCGCTGTACATCTGTACCAGCCTTCATGTTCTGGGCTCGCAGCTCGTAGCCAAATAGTACCATCTAGTAGTATCGAGCCGCCACTGGTATCAGTAGCTTCAGACTGACCCCAAAGAACGTGACGCCAGTTATCACCATCTGGACAAATACCACTACTTTATAAAGTAAATTGGTTATTTAGTTATTAAGAACTGAGTTATAAATGTGTAATGTTATTATTATTATAAGTTCTACTGTTCTGGATTATATCTATAAGACTATTATCTATGGATCTCTGGTCAAGAAGTAACTACTTTTAATCTTAATCAAACTTAAATATACTAATTCATATTATAAATATTATTAACTAGCCAACCCGTGCCCACTTAGTTGGGGGTTAACCGCCCATTTTTCTTCGACTTGATTTACAAATACCATTATTTTAACTGATTTTTTTGTTCAATCATAATAAAATATGGGCTGCGTCACACCTGAATATGCACTATACTTAATCTTTTTTACTTATCTTCTTCATTACTTCTCAGCTTTCAATTATGATGATATTGTTCTTACGATAAAATATGGGAATACGATGATTTTGTATAAGTTGAAACTGTAAACGAACTCTAGTATTTATTTTTTACATACCTGTGGAATACTCCCACGATATTCTCGGCGTAGGTTGTCCTTTAGCGGAACACGGAAGTAGCAAGGCAGCACCAGCAGATACCGAGGTGTTTTGCGCTCGCCACACCCACGTCGGAGGTTCTGTGCGGAGAGACTGCTTTATATGTTACGCTGTTCCATTCAAGAATAGAAAATAAATGAAACTATTCTGGAAAAGTCAGTGTGAATACAGTACAAATTTAGCATAAGTAAAAGAAAAATTAACTTGAGATGCATAGTAAGTAGCTAATTCTTTTACAAATATAAAAAACAGAGAAACCCAACATTTTGAAGAAAATTATGAGATTTTCAAAAATATTGAAAATAATCTACACTTTTATTTCGGTAAGCTTCGAAACAGAATATTGACAAATGTTAGATCGTATGTTAAAAAAGCTACTAATCTCTTACGTTTTTGCATATTTGATAACAATTTTTTTTTCAATTTACGTCATACAAGTTCGAATAAACCTAGAAATAGACAATAAATACCTTTGACAATCAACGAAGCACTATGGCTAACAGTTCCAAAATCATTGGTAGCTCTGCACGAATATTCTCCGCTGTGACTCGAAGTTAAATCTTGAATGATCAATAAAGAAAAGAAATCCATATTTTTCTGTTCGACCTGATTACAATAAAGCCAGATTAAGCACTTAGAAAACACATAAATATAACTGTACATTTTCTTGTCAATGCTTTTGCATTGCTAAGACAAAAAAATATGATTATTGTTATGACTAGTTAAATATATATACGTATACTATACTAGTTTTAAACACTTATGAGAGATATATTACGTATTTCTTAAATTAACCTTAATTCCAAAGCTTGTTTTTACTAACACTCATAAGATCTATTATTTTAATTGCTTATAGTAGGTTAAAAATAATTTTGATTATTTACTACAAAAACATAAATTATTTTATGCAGCAGTAAAGTTAACTTAAATATTGAAATGTACTCACTTTAAGCATAGAAGGTATAGGTAAATTGTCCTTGTGCCAAGTGAACTGAATGGGTTTATCTCCAGATACTAAGCTACAGGTTGCTTGAGTGCTTCCTCCCACTTCAAGCTCTTCAGGAAATTGAAACGGTGCTATCTTTGGTGGTTCTATTGACAATAGATTAGATTTTTAGTTTTTCAAAGGACACTTGTTTGTAATAAGCCTTAAATCAAGATCTTTTTATTTATTATAGACTCAAGGATTTCTTTTCTAATCTAATTTTAGATTTTCTATTACACGATAGGGACAACCAACAAACATTTGCATTGAATCAAATAATTTTTAATACAAATTCATAGAATTTCTTACTATGAACTTCAATTCGTACTGTTCTTCTTGCCAGTTCCCCACTTTCAGCCCTCACTTCACACGTATAACTACCAGCTGCTGCACTCCTCACTGAATTCAGTCTTAAAACTCCTCTTTCATTATTAGCGTCTATAACACTTTCTACTACAGACCCATCTTCTCTTTTCCAGATTACTTCCCTGTAAAAAAACACTAGATTAGACTACGAAAAAATATGTGTACTAATTAATTATTGTACCACAAATATTACTTACTTTATAGGGTAGCCTGAATAAGGACAGTGTATTGTCACATCAGTGTCAGTCTTAACATGGAGTGCTGGTAAATATCTGATATTTGGTGGACCTGCAAGGAATGTTGTCTTATGTATATATTACCATAGTACAATATTGTTATTGATATGTAGGTTTCCCTTCTTTTTAAATTGAATCAGAATTCCAATGTTGTGTTATACAAGAATTGGGACGTACCATAAACGTTGAGTCGTGCTTGATGAGCATGTGATCCTTGAGAATTGGTAGCATTACAGCCATATCTACCTCCCTCATCAGCAGTCCTTATAGTAACACTTAAAGTAGAAACTATGGTCCCTTCTTCACTTTCTGGTATTGTTTCGGCTCTCGTATTAACAATATACCTGTAGGAAAAGATATCTCTAGTATTTGCATTTTCTAATTTTCACCAAATTGTTACTTTTCTATGACCTTACTTATCTGGAGCAGCTGGCAATGGTCGATCGTCTAAGGTCCAAAGTATGCGAGGCGAAGGAACTCCAGTAGCAGCACATCTTATCACAATGCTTTGACCAATTCTGGCAATTGCCCCACTGAATGTTGACACCAATCTTGGCGGTCTGTCTAAAAATATTTTTTCTAAAGTGTTTTTTATGATAGTGGCTTAGTTTAGTAAATTCTTTAATGATGGGCAGAAATTATTTTTACACTATATTTAAAAAAAATATCCTATAGCTTTGTATTTATAAAAACGAAGTACTCGATCTATACAATGGTGGTATTAAATAATATACTGTTATTACCAGCAATGACTAATTGAGCTCCTGCTACAGCGGATTCTGTATGGTCGTGTGCTGTGCACTGGTAAAGGCCCGCGTGATGTGACCGGGCAGGTCCTATGGACAGGCGTGACTGTGGAGCGTGTAATGGCCTTCCTTCGTGCTGCCAACTCAGAGTAGTGCCCCCACCGCGTCCGCCATGCACTGAACAGTTGAAGTGGCCGGTGCCGCCTGTACCTATCATCTACAATAAGCGACTTTAATGACAAATACAGCAATCAATTGCAAGTTTTTCTTAGTCGAAACTACTGCAGAATATATACACATGTTTTAACTTTAAAGTAAAGCAGAGTGAAAAGCAGGATTAATTAGAATTAAACTATTTAAAATATCAAGCACACACACATGATATATAATAAAATAAGTAATTTTTGATAATTATAGTAGCAAATTAACATAAGGAAACATAATAAGATCAAATCATGTAGATTTTGTAGGGTGCAAAACTACTGTGAACAACTTATATTGTCAGCTATAAAAGCAGTATAAAATTACATGGAACTAATCGTAAATTTCAAGGTGTAAATTTTCCATATGGAACTGGTTTCATGGAACTACTGGGAAAAACAATTATTTGCACAGTTAAACTCAGTTTTATCTGTTTATATTTTCAATGTTTTATATTTTTTTACTTAAACCCCACATTACATAACTCATGATATTCAATCATAATGGGGTTTTTGAAAAAAAAAAATTGTTTTTTTTATGTATTTTAAAACTTTATTATTAATAATATTGATATTTAATGCAAAAAACTTAAAAAAAAATTTTTTTCAATTAATTATAAACAATTCAAGGATTTATTAAGGCAAAGTCTGATAATATTCCTGATGTTGATATATTTAGGATTACCGATTTTTTTAAAAATGACGTTCGGTTTAATTCTGCTGAAGTTCGAGGTGCCAAGGCATCATGATAAGTCTGTTAAGAAATAATATAATAAATTAAAATATATAAGTATTTATTCTCCATTACATTAAATATAATTATTTATTTCATAAATTGTAGAGCCTCGCGTGAGAGTTACGGCGACAAAGCTATAGGTTATGTTCAACTAAGTCGTAAAAATAATATTTGTATTGTAAAAGGACGGGTATGTCCAGAACACCGAGTTCGGAGTAAAGCTTATTCAGTTACTTTAACTATTAATAAAAAGTCAAAAAAAAATCAGAATGTTCAATGCCGTGACTGTGCAGCTTCAGCAGGTAATTTATACTCCTATTAANGACAAAGCTATAGGTTATGTTCAACTAAGTCGTAAAAATAATATTTGTATTGTAAAAGGACGGGTATGTCCAGAACACCGAGTTCGGAGTAAAGCTTATTCAGTTACTTTAACTATTAATAAAAAGTCAAAAAAAAATCAGAATGTTCAATGCCGTGACTGTGCAGCTTCAGCAGGTAATTTATACTCCTATTAAATTTAAATTTTGTAATGTTGTAAGCAATAATAATCTTAATTAAATTAGATAATAATTGATTTAATAATGACAACAAAATTAAATAGATCAAAACACTGCATTCATTATTTTCCTATCAACTGCATTGAGTGAAAACTAACATTATGACGTCACACGCGCTCGGGTTTGTTCGGGAGTTGTCGGCGTGTCTTCGGTACTGGATTCAAAAATTAATTTTTATTTTGAAATTACTTTTGAATTATTGCAAAAAAAAAATTAGGTTTGTTATAAAACTAATATATAATCTTTCTATTTATCACAAAAAAATTTTTTTTCAAAAACCCAATTATGTGGTTGAAATACTATTGGCATGGGCATATTGTAAAGGAAGATCAAAGAAAAAGAGATTGGAAAACTGCGTAAAATAGATTATTTTTAGAAAGAACTGAAGGATGATAGATGTGAATGAAAGAAGACAGCTTATTGGGCCTGGCTACGACATGGGTAGTCCAGTTAGTAAAACGCGAAATAATTTCCATGTTTTCTTACACACAGATAGCTACATAATCATTACTCACCATAGGATTCGGTGCCACAGTGACTGTCAAAGGCTCATACATGACTAGTTTTACGAGAACTCTTGTTGGGGAATCCGGATTGGATGAACAAGCATATCGTGATGCGTGATGGGTTCGAGCGTTAGATATCACTAGTGATCCACCTCGCACGATACCTTCTGAAGTCACTGGTGTCCAAGCTCCACTGGGGTCTTGTCGTTGCCAACTAATGATTAGGATTAAACGACAACAGTGACGTTAGTACACCTCCTAACTTATGCCAATGAGAGTTTGTTCTACAGGCTTTCATGACACAGCTACTCAAGCGATCACCATTTAATTAGTATTGATACACACTGTCAAGGATACTGCAAAACTATCACACCATGATATCGATAGGTTTTCTATAATATTTGTATTAACAACAAAATTAGTAGGACTTTATTGTTTTAGACTTAAAACATAATTAAAACCTAAAAAATCTTAGAGAAAATCTAAAAAAACAACACATCAAAACACAATTCATTGTAATAACATTTGGGTACCATACAGTTCTTCTAGCTGTGGCTGTAGGCTGTAACAGGTATAGGACAGATGGTATTTTGCATGAAGCCTAAAATTTTAACAAATCAATTCAAAATAATTTCATCGATTTAACAAATTATGGGTATTTTAAAAGCGTCGTAGCCATGAACTGAAGCTAGTATGTAATAGAATTCATTTTGTTTATCTCGGCTATATGAATACGTCATAAATGAACCCTACGTACAAAAAAGGGACAAGGGTATTTATTAACTATGTAATTTCAATCAGTATATTAATATTTAATCAACAGGACCTATTAGTAAAAACTAACATTCTGACACACCTGAATACGACCCCATATTTTTTAATTTTGATTTAGGGTTAGTTTTATAAACAGTGATCGACAGAAGTTATATTTGAAAACATCTCACCTAATAGTGTGTCCACTCATATGACGTAATATACAAGGTAATACAACAATATCTCCGGTACGTGCTTCCACCGAGTTCAGTTCAATGTTTTCTAACCAGCTGCTATCTAAACAAAAAAATAATATGCCTTTACAATTTTTTTCAACATTTTCAATATTTATGACTCATGTATTAAACTCAGAATTTTAACACTAATATAACGTAAAAGTGAATTTTTATGAAAGGAAGAATGATACTACTAACCATCAGTAGTGAGTCTCAAAGGTGAACTTGGTGTGTCGAGGGCAACACATGTATATTCGGCCTGTATATCGACCTGCGTTAAGTCTAAACCAAGAAGAAGACCACTCGCACCTGATATCCAGCGTGATTCTGTAACAAGCTCATTTAGATATACTTTCAATCTTAGTTTAACTTTACAAGCGAGAGCTTAAATGCTGCATATTTGAGAAATAAACATTAGAAACAACAATTTTGTAATTTATTTTCGACGTATTTCCATCATGTTTGTCATTGATTGATTTTCGACCTTTCTTAATTTGCATTTATTTGGTATTATAACTCGTAGACTTAAGGTCTGACGTAAACCTTTGCTTACCTAGTAATAAAACATTCTTTTCATAAGTTGTTTTTATGAAATAATATTCGTTAACAACATTTGTTAGTATGGGGTGAATTTACTCTATCGATTTATTTGTTATAGTTTGTTAGATTTGTGAATTCATGAAATAAGAGGATCAGTTTTCTGTTACAATTTAATAAAAGCCGTGAGAAAGCATAGAAACCAGGGCAATGTAATTGTTTTTTTGTTACCTTGCTCTTTGGTTTACAAAATTTCGCTTTTCTTTGGTATTAATACATAGGTATAGATCGATGTCGATTGATGAATACTGTAATACACTTTACACAACACACGCTTTCTAACAAGTACGTAGTAACATTTTGAAACCAAGATGAAGACTATCCTATAAAGTATTTACTATGGACTAGCTATTCTCTATGGTTTAGAACGCCTTATTTATTATTTCCTTTGTCTAACTTTTAAAATGACCAACTTCTAAACAACCGTTCGTTCTATACTCTATTCTTTTAAGTGTGATATTTACAAAACCCCAGCGGTTCTGCGTTGCTGAACCAATCAGTCAGAGCTTGGAATGTGTGTGTATTGTAAATATAGAAAACAATTAAATTTAGCATTTGTATAGACAACAATTAAAGTTATCACTTACCGCCGCTCAAATAATCAGATGAAAGAGGAAGTCCATCTTGCAACCATGTTACGTCCACCAAACCTACTTGAGGTGATAATTCACATCGCAGCACTACGGAACCACCAACTTTGGCTGGCGTGAGCTGCCGAGTGCCATGGGACAGCACATTATCTTCCACTGCACACCAATTTTATAGAAAGTCATTAAAGAGAATTTGTTCTATTTCTTTTTATAAATATCTTTTTTCTGTATATTTCTTTTTATATATTAAAGAGTTTAAGGAGTTGGATGATCCTTTAATGGTAAGAGCATGATGAGATGGTGGGAGATGAGATACAAGTTTCTTGTCTTTCTGCTGGATATAATCACATCCCTAGGATTAGGGGGAGAGATGGCTCACCATCTCTTGATTTCCATCTTGATGGACTTGATGGAAATCAATAAAATCATTGCTTGGTACCGATTTCTTGAAAGGTAGAAGAAACGCTATAGTCGAGCCGGCATGTATGTGCCGTCTCGACTATAGCGATTCTTTAAGTATACACTCCTACGGTATGTGAAATCATGTTACATTTATGTTTGACACATTCTTAACATAAAAATAAAAGAACAAATTCACTTATCAGTTTCTAACTTCATGCAAAAAAAACAATGCGGTATACAGTAATAAAATTTTGGTTAAATTATATTACCGTGTTCTCATTTTTTTAATAATGCGTTCTCGAGACTTCTTCATAAATTGTCAAAGAAGAAATTAAACAAAAATGGAACGGAATAATAAATAAAGGAATAATTGCGTCCGTCGTTGCTTTGTTTGTGAAGCCGTTTAAGTCTGACTCCATCAATTTTAAGTCGTTCTTGAGACCCACTTGTAATATATTTTTAATTAATATAAAATTATTGGATCTACAGTTACTTAAGTTATTTTCTAATTGGTATTTTTTGAATTATATTTTCCTCCAAATGTATGAATTGCTCATAAACTATTTCAAAAGATGCTATTGTGTTTAGATTTTTGTTTATGCTTTTAGTAAATTTCCTTTTAAATATCCACTTTTTCTAGTTATACTTCGTCATTTTGAAGTTTCGTATATCAAAGTGTCTTAGGGCAAACTCAATTTAAAAATTAATTCCAGAATTAGATTTAATTTAAAATATGAAATATGACAGAAACATCAAGTCGAAAAATATTTGTTTTAAAATTCCAGCCTACCCTCGAAAACATTTTAGGATTATTTTTGTGAGCTAAAAACATTTGAATAAATGAAAGACCTCAGTGCTATTGTAGCGTAAAAACTTTATCTGTGTTGTTTTCTTTTATCTCGGTTTTAAACAAATACAAATTATATTAAACAAAAAATCCTTATCCGATACTTCTGTTTCCCTCCCTAAGTTTAATAAAGTTCAAAAGGATAAGTTCCAAAGTAAATCATTTGTAACGCAAACCATAGCTAAAGGAAACCCTCTTAGCAATGTTAATGAGAAACGATACAATCAAACTATATTGCGATTCAAATTAATTCATTGTCTAAATTCAGGATTAAAGTAAATAATAAATATCATAGCATCAAAACACTTTATTTGAAACTCATTTGAATAAGAATAAGCTACTTTTCAGCCTCTATTTGTTGCCTTTCAATTTTCCTTTGTATTCAGCTTCATTGTACGGGAAAATATTAAAATATGGTAAGTAAAATCTGTAACTTGTGCACTAGTTGGTAAGTTTATAGACGATGCTCTCACGATCTCTTTCGATTGTGAACCTCGTTAACGTGACCGTTGTAGCCAATAAGCTCACTTAAGTATTTCTTTAATATTCTGTCTTAACGTCCGGCTCAATATGCTCCTGCATTAGTATTGTCTACATTCGCAATGAGCATCAGGCAGAATAGAGTCACTTTGATGGGCCTATGCATAAAAAAACCACAAATAAAAGAAACGATTTGCCAAGTATTGTAATTGTACTTCTCTTAGGTAAAATATATCATCAATGTGATACCTTAGTAATGAACATAACAAGCTTAATCAAACACTTAAACTATTGTAAAATTTTATTAATGCTTGATTTCTATTGCTGATAATGCAATGTAATAATAATGTAAAAAATCTTCCCCGATAAATGGGGTTTCCAACACTTTAGTGTATAATTATAAACAGTGTATTATTTTAATAATTATTCAACTCGAACTTGTTCTGGATATTCACTCAAACAAAAAACAAAACTCTTTAGCTTCTTAATATTAGCATGGATAATATAAAGTTACATTTTATTTGTAACTCCGAACAATAAGTACACAAAAGTTTTACAAATGAAATTATTTTCAATAACAAAACGCCAGCTTCGTTATAACGAGGTTATTTTTCCGAGATGAGGGACGTAATGTCACTCAATCTTTAATTAAAACTTTCTTCGTCCTTCACTGGAAAAAAGTAATTGGACTGAATAATATTCATCTTTTTAAAAAATCTAATATTAAGGTCCGAAGCAAGTGATGTAGAACGTTACGGATATCAAATGGGTGGAAAGCTGAAACAAGGTCAAAAATATGATAAACGAATGTGAAACAAACTTGTTCTTGGGTATTACATGTGTAATGGTCATTATATATAGTTTTAAGAAATAAATAAATTAAAAAAATATGTATTATTTATGTAATTTTGTTATTACGTATATTGGGTGGGATTTGTTCTGCAATGTGATGATTATGGTAAACTCAGCAGGGTGTCTTGGTAAATTCATCAAAAAGCGCCATTATCTAATTACTGTGCAGCATGATATGCTGCTAATAACTAATAAGATCAGAGAGTTTCTTTTATTTATACACTACTTGGTTATGCATTGAGTTATTTTATTAATGAAAACAATTTATTAAGTTGGTTTTACTTTGAATTTAAATTTGTTTCATTGTTTCATAAAAGTACTTAAAACCTAGGGGGGGAGAGGCTTTTTTAATTAATGATTAAAGACTTATTTGCCAAGTATCTTTAGCAATTATCGAGAGTGTCGAGTAAGCTTTTAACAAAGCTTAATGAGAATAAGGCCTTGCTCTGACTATCTATTCATCTGATCGTAATTTGATTCGTGTTTCAGTTTTGCTTGCGGACATTCGAGGAACAAAAGGAAAGTTACGATGCTGCGAACTCACTCTAATGTCATTTTTAATCCCTTAATTAAAAGTTTTTCTCGTGTAAAAAATTCCCGGAGCCGTGGGCTGTTTTTCATTTTATTTCATATTTCCCTCGCTGTAACGGAAAGTTAATTGGTCCAACTCGACTCGAAGTTGTAATTTGTTTTGCTCTCTTACCTTACATCTGTTTATTACACAAGTCTGTTGTTTACAGTTTTTATAATTTCCATTATAGCTCCTGTATAATTGAGGTAAAACATTACATAGATAAACACAAATTATATCAAAATAATAAATATCTTGGATTCGCAATTAGGAATTCATTCATTACAAATTTTGTTTTGTGAGATCCATCATTTGAATAAGTAAAACATCTTTACTTCATTAAATATATTTACGTTAAAAATTATATTAAATACTGGTTATTTTGTATTTCAATATAAACTACATTAGAATAAATCACAGGAAATAGTACTAAATATCTGCTTCATCTAGAATATACTGCTATGGAGCAAAGGTTGTCTTGTCTCTGTAACATGTATGTGAAAGTCATTGTAACATATATAGGTGCTTACAGCAGGCGTGTGATTTGTTTACAATGTGGGCCTGTACTAAATCTCCCCCCTCCACCAAAGTTGATATGCATGGCCACAAATGTATCGCGATCCTGTCATCCACGTTTCGGTCGTAGCATAGTGCGCTTGCGCATTCTTGCTCTTTGCTAACGCATGAAGAGTTTTTATGTCTTATTAAGAAATAGTAAATACGATATGAGACTACTTTGTTATAAAGGCTTTGTACGTTTTAAATTTCTTTGTAATCGAAATCAAGTAACACTGGATTAGGGAAACAAAACTTAAAAACACATTTATTAGAAAAAGTGTTTATTGATAATTATCCTTAAGAGTACTTACCAGGTTGTAGCATAACTGGCCTGGATAGTACTGTGCCGACTCGGTTTGAAGCTCGACATCGAAGCATAGCTCCACCGCTACTCCCCGCGTCCATAAGAGACCGTCTCGCGCCGACTACTAGACGTCCATCACTCAAGACATGCCTGTTGTAAAGAAATGCACACCTTTACTCATTGCAACGAGAAATAACAATAAAACCGACTGATGAGTTTTTAATTCTGACTACAAGTACAATAAAACTTATCTAAGGTATTAGCCAGACAGGTAGAGATTGCTTTAGGCAATAAGGCCGCCCTTTGTACATTCCGTCTCTCATTTTATGTACTCTACTCTAACTTTGTAACATTATATTGTGCAAATAAAGAGTTTTCTATATTTTATATATCTGTTTAAGCCTTTCCTGAAAAATACTTTTTCTATTTAATTATATCTCAAGTTCAAAAAAATTATCTGAGAAATAAGTAACATACACAAAGTTTTCTCAACATAATAAAAACTTAGCAACTAAAGTACATTTAGTTGTAGGGAAATCAGAACTGAGTGAGATATTTTTTCGAATAACATAAAATCCTTCAGTTAAAAACTGTTCCCACAACACATTTATACTAATGTTATAAATTCGAAAGTAGGTAGCTCTGTTTATCTGTTAGCTTTTACTTCTGAGCCACTGAATTCATTTGAATTAATTTCGGCACTCAGGATGAATTTTGGTATATTGGACTTCTGAGGTGGAAGTAGGATACTTTTTTTTTACTTTAACTTTACTTTTTTTGACATGATAACCAACATATACGCGGGAGGAGCTCGGAAAAAACTAGCAAAACATTAATGAATGTATCATTAACTGTTAGGGCTACAAGTTGTCAGTATGAATTTCCTTGGGTTCACATTGTAAACTTGTTTGAATAAAGCAAAGTTTTCAAATAAATTATTATCTAAACTTTTTACAGCAACTCTACCTACACGTATAAACATATCTAACGAAGTTCATGTATATTTAAAAATCAAACACATATCAAACTAAAAAGCCTATTTTCAAAGAATTGCAATTCAAATTTCAGATCTTATAACCGTTAGCATAAGGGTTAATATCCATTCATCTGTCTTGTGTAATATCCTCGTTTATGACACGTCAAAACTTTAACTGGAGCAGTATCGGCCGTGAACAGGCACAGTCGTTAGATTGAACTTAGCTCGTATAAAAGTACGTTACGACGGTTATCATCGCTCACAAGCTTTAGATACAGCTATTCCGTTAAGTACAAAGTTTCCAAAACTTTTTACCTTTCTAACAATGATATTAATCATAGCAATATTATAAAAGGATTGAATGTTTTAGATTTTTTAAGGTTTATTTTCAGAATCAAACTGGTGGCGCAGTGTTAGCGTATGCGACTGCTATGCTTGAGATCTCGTGTTCGATTCCCGGGTCGGATCAAATGTTTGTATGACCTGAAAATATTTGTTTCGGAGTTTAGGTGTTTTCTATATATAATAAGTATGTATTTTACAAAAAAAGGTAAAATATGTATTTATATCAGTTGTCTAGTACCCATAACACAAGCTCTGCTTAGCTTGAGACTAGATGGCGTTGTGTGTTAAATATCCGAAATATTCATTTATTTATTACAACGTGGATTCAGAAATAATAATACAAAACTGCTAAAAAAACTCTGCCGAATCTTTCAACTAAATAGCTACTCTAGTAACAACATCAGTAAGTGCAATGCAGATCGCACAAATATTTTTTCTATAGTTATAATTATCTAAAAGGTCATTTCTATATTTTGACGCTTTCTTATATCGTTAAGTGTCTTCTTGTAAGAATGTTTAATACTCTGCATAATATTAGTAATTAAATATTAAAACTCATTATGCACTTTGCGTTGATTACATTCAGGTAAAACAAAATGTCTAATTTAACACAATCTAATACATACTTTACTATAAGAATATAGATATTTGTCATAAATCAATAAGGGGAAAACGATGAGAAGCTTGTGGGAATATAGAGTATCAATTACGTGGTAAATAGTACACTATCTAGATACATTAGGAAGCGCCATACACTGGAGGCAGCATTGCCTTTCACTTTGCATTCTACTGATAAGCTAATGATGCTCCAGAGAATGAAAGGCGATGTATTTTAAAAGATATTAACAACCTTTTAACATTTTCTTCCACTCCTCCTACCTTCCACTCTACAATGCATTTAAAAATATATTTCTACAACAAATTATATTGTGTTTATTTTTTGAACGACTTGGCAATATTTACTATTTAAACGTTGAACCTTGTTTTGATACGAGTTCTAAGTACTATGGAAAACCGGGTGTTAATGTCCCTCTAACACAAAAAGAAGACATTCCAACCAGGCGTGGTGATGATTCCAAGCAATTTCTTTCAGACCACATTCTGAAAAAGGACAAATATTTCTATATTGATTACTGGCTGTACCTTACCATTATTCGCTGTGGCACAATGCCATTGTATTAATCAGAGATGAGGAAAAATAGATAAAAACAATCTTTGATGCGGTGAAAAATATATGCTTAATTCGTTTTGTTTTTGTTTTCGTTTTTTCTAGTTTTTGAAACGTATGTAAACTTACTTAACAATTTGATATATACTCGTATTTATAGAGAAAAAGATTAAAGAGGTTTTTATAGACGGAAATTTGTATCATGTAAATAAATGTATATACATTTCTAAAAGTTACAGACATACAGTTACATCACATGTATTACAAAATACCTAGATAACATTACAGGATCTTGATGTCAACTTCTTGTAACTTGGTTGAGCGAAGTTGCGAAGTTCATATTAACTTAATTTGTGACTCGTTGTAACGATAGACCGTAAAGCAGTGGGTAATGTACGTGAACAAATTAGTTCTACAGTGAACAGGCTCGTCGACTAAATGACACTGATTTTAAAATGTGGCTAGAACAGGGTGAAACTATTTTACTTATATATACGTCAATGCAATGCGTCAATGGTATTATATACGTATACCTAGAAGTATTTTATGAATCGAGTTTGTCATATTAAATTCATTAAAATAAATGGGTGACTTAAGTAATAACAATAATTATGATACATCTCTTTAAGGTACCAGATTAGTAACAAAGTAAGTAAGAAATAGGAAAACTTAAACTAGGGAAGTACAATTGGCGGTCTTACCGCACGGAGGATATCTCTTGCCGGCAACCGTAATTAAAATTGTTAAATTTATATATAAGTATATATAAGTGCGTGAACCAGAGCTATATAATAATTTTCACCAACATGTTTTAATTCGACTCAATTTGAAAATGAACCATGCTCATAGCAAAGTCGATAATTCACGCAAAAAGATTGTCATATTATCAGTAATGGACATCTTTCAGCTGAGAGGATATTGATAACGTTTTCATCATTCCTCACCCCCTAAGAAATAATTATACTGAAATGTATATTTAAATATATTGATTAATACTCTACCCTATTTGAAAATATCAAAACAGGAAACTTCGATATTAACTATACAGAGATTCTGTTATATTCAATCTTTCCTCTGATCAAACCGCCGTTTTGACAGGTTATCTACAGATAGCTGCTATATTCGATTATTGGCAATTTTCTGTTGACATAAACATTCTATACATGTTTATTGCGTGTATACATGTTTATGCGTGTATATTGATATGGAAATTTAATTTTCTACTCCAATGTCTTTAATTTGGACGTTGTATTACATTGAAATTATGAACATGAATATTCTTTTATGTATTTGGGATGCTATAGCACCGAAAATGAAATTACACATGTCTCATGTCTTAAATTAAGAGCCACTTTTAAATGAGTGGATGTTTATTGTTGCCTTATATTTAAAACGTTGAAAATTTTATAAAGTATTCATGTGACAGGAAACGAGGTTTGAATTGGACGGTTAGAAGAGCCCAATACAGATGTTCAAAGCAATGACTGATATAAAACTTTGTGTGATTCACAAATTGTTGATCTGAGTCTGGGAGTTCTTTATATCCATATCACGTATATTTACAAAGACCCCTGCGATAATAGATATATTCCAAATACTGAGTTGTTTTTTAGAAACAGTAATAGATTTTTTAAAATAGGAATACAATAAGTAAACGTAGTGTTGCGACTGTAAACTTATAACTTCTTCACTAGACCAGAAGTAAGCAGTCCCAAGGGTTTCTAGCATTTAAATTATATGAAACAAACTTGTATTTTACGGGAACCCGTGGAAGGAGGCAAAAGGCAACCCGACTAATTCAGATTGTCTTTTTCCCGCCTTCCACGGGTTAATATTGATTTAGATAGGCGAAGTGCTGACTTACTTATTCTAAATGTTACCGAAACAAAAAATATTATTTTTGTTAACACAGAGCGTACCTTACCACCAAGTTTTGACCTTCAAATTCTTGACTGCACTTTCCTCGAAGTTACAGATAAAACAAGGAAATTAATTACCGTTTTTAAAAAACTTCTATTCAATCGATCTAATTAAAACAATATACCTTGCCCTTACTCAATCTGACTTGAGTTACTGTATTACATATTGGATGGTGCACTTAAAACACATAAGTAAACTAAAAAGGGCCCATAGACCATTACAGAAGGTAATGAACTTCAAGCTCTTTAAATATCCAACATCCAACCAATACGATGAGTGTGATGTGCTTACTGCTAGGAAATTGGTCTTTCTGGACCTAATACTTACTCTATACCTAAAAATACTGATCGATCCCGCTTTAATCCGGGATAGACGACAGGACATGGTTTGTCCAACAAAAAAGATTAAAACATTGTATGTTAATAAGTGTCCATGTTATTTGGGGCCCATGTTATACAACCAATTCAATAAAATTTGAATTTATATTCACATAACAAGCACGAATGCAAAAACACTTAAAAAAAAAAGTAAAAACTACGATGAAAAAGGCATTTTATTCCAAATAAAAACGACCATTAAAAAAACGATATGAATTAAATGTGACCGTATAAAATAATGAATCACCCCCGTAATCAAAACTTTAAGTACCTATAAGTACGACTAACTTACAGACAAATGATAATTGTAAGGTTCACAGTTTTACATTTCTAGGTAAACATTAAAACTTTATATGTTATTAGTCTTACTTTCTATAGTATGTAATATATAAATATATATGAAACCGTTCTACTAAAGTACGGCACTTTAGTAGAACGGTTTCCAGGAATAAACCTTAAAGTTAGTTCACAGGTGTCTAAAGCTTCGAACTTAGCAAGAGTAAACAATGCCTTGTTACTACTTACTGCTGACACGAGTTGGACGTGATACATAACTAACCCAACCTACGTTTATTTTGCCGAATAGAATGTATAAAACAACCCTTATGCCTTTGCATGAAAACTTAGAACGCCGAAAGATACGCTTTTCAGTGGGCATGACTAACTTTCTACCGCCATTTTGTATTCGAAAACTTTCTTAGCCACACACTCGTACATGAAACGTGCAAGTGTTTTTCTCCAAATTGATTACAAGTAATAGATTCTGTTTCGTGAAATAAAATATATTCCCAAAGTTTCTAAGGGACCAAACATAATTACGCCGATAATGGAACGTCGAATCATGTTAAATGAGATCCCCTTGTCTACCCACTATCACCTCTGTTACAATAGATTCCATTAGCGGTCCAACAATTGGGATGCTGGCACCTAAAGTATTAACAGATAATTTATATCAAACCAACCTCTGGCGGACGCTTAACCAATCGTAAAATGAGTTCATTAATCAAGCTAGGTAGTAGAAAATATTTACTTACTCTCCTTTTCAAGGAACAAATTTTCCTTTAAATTGATTTTGGAGTGATAGGATTTTAGAAAAAAAGTATTTACAGAATGTCTTGTCGGATATTTATTGCTGATTTCAGGGTATAAGACAACTGTTACTATAACCGCTTATTTAAATATCTCTCTCCCAGTTAAGCACTTGTAAAAGTATATATACGAAATCGAATTATTATCAGTGATATAATATTGTAAGTCCCCTTGGTTCAGAATGTAATATCATCAGAGTATATAGCATTTAGTATAACATTAGATTCGTCTTTCTATTAACATACATAAATAAATAAAGACAGTACATTAAGAATACTAAAATTATTTAATGAATTAAAGCTCTGAACAATGAAATTAATTTTAGCACACCAATAAAGCTTTATTTATTTTACATAAAAAATAATATAAGAGGACGATGAAATAGTAAAATTAAAAAAAAAAAAATTTTTTCTTTTTTCTATTGGTGTTCCCAATGTCAGTCTCACGAGTACGACGAATCTATTGACATCACTCACATAGAAATACGACGAACCTTTTAGGCTCTAGGGCGTGCCAAAGAAATATAGATACATACATAGATTCGCAAAATATAACCCTCCTTTTTTTGCAATCGGGTTTAAACAACACATCCCCAAAGACTAATGTCGTTTACCTTAAAACAGGACGTGTGTTGTTTGCCACAGAGCGACGTGCGATAATTTTTTTCGTCTTTTGGTGTCATTAGATAACGAATCAATTTCGAACTATATATATAACTAAAAAACTTACAGGGCCTTAGCCCTGTAAGTTTTTTGTATAATTAATCCATATAACTTCTGGAATATTTAATTATAATTATAGGCTTATAATAAAAGTTAAAACTCTTATTGAAACATTATACCATCCAAACAGTGTACCAAAAAATTACTTTAACCCTCCGTCATTTTCAGTAACTTTGAATGGATATTATACATAGCTTTCTCTTAAATTGTATCCTTAGGTAAGTCTGATTTAATTTTTAGAAGGTTTTATTAACCATCATACACTATCAGACCAAAGAAACAAAAATACAAATTTCAACCATGTAATTTCTTTAAAAATCATTGTTATAGCTATATATAGGTATAGGTGACTGATTCTTATTTACTGACTGCCTTTCCTAGGAACAGTATCATGTTTACCCACTAGATAATGACTACCACACATAATACATAAATATAAAATACTTCAGGTTCTAGCATACCATTTCGACTCGCCTATTTTTTTAATTCTTTCGGAAAGCCACAAAAATACAGAATTCTTTCATGTGTTATTATGTTCTGTACACGAGGCAACGAATTGAAAACAAATACCTAAGCGATCTTTTCCTGATACACTAATAACTTCTATAAGGATAATAAAATTTGATACTATCTGACATTAGGGAACGTTTTTCGGACGACTAGCTTTTTAATGGCCGATAGTTTGGTTCTTAACCAGTATAAAAATTAAGGGAATGCACACATTATAACGATTCGGTATCGGCCGATAAATAAATCAAAAGCCAACCCGATTAAACTATCGGCCAATTAAAAGGTTTGTAGTCTGCGGGGACTCCAACTGGCATTTTCTTGCGACTATACTTGTGTTAATGGTTTATCCATAAATATACGTGAAATCAAAAATAGACTACCATATATGCAGGCTTTATTTAATCTTTGTGATACATTTCATCCAAATGCCATTCTAATATAATTTTCTAAGAAACATTAATCAAGAAACTTTTGCATTTAAATGTATTAAGAATGATTTCAATCATTGTTTAAACCAATTTTCACAATGAACAAGTAATACCATAATAAAGAGAAAACTTTAAACTACTTCTTCACAATAGCTAAAACTTGGTAACATAGTAACACGTTGCAAAGTCGGCCGTTTTGTTCAATGCCTAGTCGCTGCTCTCACTGAGCTTGAATGCTGAAACTTTCTCACGCTTAGAGACTAAATTCTATACTAACATCTATCACAACTACGTAACAACGAATTCGCTTTAAAATGTGGAAGCTCTATTCCTTAAACTTTTTAAGCCCAAGTTGACTTCTAGCTTTAATACTAAGTTTACAAAATTAGGGAATTTTTACATTCAATAAAAAGTTCTTAGTGGATTTAACAAGGCAATGAAACTTGTATGAAAATATTTTTATTTTTATTAAAAGTTTTCTGTACATAAATAATTACAACCATTGAATGTTTTTAGTTTTATTAAATGATTTAAAGATCACAACTATTCCCTGACGAAATTAAATGTCACACATGTGAAATGAGTATCTTTGTAGCAATTAAATAAAGAAAAACTATTTTTTTTTCATGATACCTGTTTTCTATGTTTTGTGTCTAACTGTTATCGTTTAACAAAATATTTATATAAGAGCATACACATTTTCTATCTTTTATCTTGTAACTGATCGGGTGGGTAAATTCTGATTTGAAAGTAAGACAACTACTAAATTCAGGCAACAGGTAACCCTGTCATTATTTTTTAAATACTACATCAACGTCGATAATTTGAAGAAGTAATATTATGCTAGCGAACTAGCAGGACTTAAGTAATTGGCCCTACAAAGTGTATCGGAGATCGACAAAGTTTCCAACTCAACACATAGTCGGTTGGACTGACACGTCCTCGCTTCACAAGTTAGATCCAACAGACTCTGATCAAAAACTCAGCCAATTTATTAGTGGCACTCTGTAGGAAAACTACAGTTAGTTAGCACAGAAATCATTTAGCTCCATTTTCATGATAATGCTATGTCAAAATCGATCTTTTGATTTGGTTGTCAACAATTTAAATATTTTCTCAACTCAATATTTTCACATGGACAATATTCGTCTTTCCGTTAGAATACGATTTTTATATATGAAAAACGTAAGTATTTCATTTTAAATTTATTTAGTGACGTCTTATGAACTTCGTTTTGTTGGCATTAGACATTTAATGGATTTTGATCATTTTTTCTTGTATATTTAATTTGGTTGATATTTATTATTTTCTAATGAATGAACGACTATAAAATAAGTTGATATTTATCCTAACTTCTTTCACATTTTTATTGCGGTATCAATTAATTAAATTTAAATTACAGTAATTGTTATTCATATCGTGATTGTTATTATTCTAGGTAATTATTTGATACTTTTGTAAATATTCGCATAAAATTTAAAATTCGTTTTCTGAATAAATATGCTTTATTAGTTTTCAAAGATTGTTCAACGAATCCCTTGTTTTGTAAATCGACACATCACCTCCAGTCAATATTGTTCCGCTATAATATGCTACTGCCTCAGTTGTCGAATGCGACTGCTGATCGTAAGGTCTCGGATTCGAATCCCAGGTCGGGCTAAAAAGTGTTATTGAGTTTTTCTGATTATAGAAATGCTTAATAACAGCTCGGAGTTTAGTAATTGAGTGTCAGACTCCATGCCTCGGAGAAACGTAAAGCCGTCGCTCCTGCGCCTGATCTCTTCTCGGTCGTATCAAATAACCGTACCATCGAATTTTGAGATTGAGGGAACTGAGAGTACACCTAAATTTGCGCACATACTTGTGCAATATAATATCTCCTGCGCAGTTGGCTGGTCTCCGTTGAGACTGGCCGCCTAGCCCATATCACCTAGGAGATAACTAATGTGCGGCATGTCACTCTTTGCAGTTTGTGTCCATTAGATGTATGCATAAATCCATACCTATCTTTTGTAGCATCCAGATAAAGAACGTGTTTGTGTTCCTTTAGGTCTATAATTTATTCTTAATAATTGATATCGAAAATAATATCGTAAGCTGTTTTAGTATTTGTTAGTCTACAGGAGTTGCTAATATATTAGGTGATTGTCAAAAACTTACGTGTAAGACGATACTTGACACATTGTTAGTAAAAATAAGTTATCTCTCAATGATAATAATAATGTTTGTTGTGATCTAAGTATTGTCTTGAAATATAAATATTTTAAGTTAAAAAGTTAAAAACTATAACTAGAAGTTTAATGCCACAGCAAAGTTTGTTGTAATGTTAAAGACACCCTTAGACAAGGCCTTATTAAAAATACAAAACTCGTCGAGTCGCTCGCCGCTAGTCATTAGACACCCTGAAAGCAAAAACTTCCGAACACCCGGCGCTGACTTAATGTAGATACATTTTTCTTGTAAAATTTCAACGGAGATTAATTGACACAACTTTGTCACAAACTTTTTTAAGGATAATGATTTACTTTTATTTCGAGAACGTTCCGATGTTTGCTTAATTGTAATAATTGTTCAAGCGTAGAAAAGCTTTGTGGACTTTTTACGTGTAAATACATTTTCTGCTTAATAAATATATCATGAAATGCTAACTATCATATTATCGTTCTATCTTTCTCCTATATACCTCTTTAAATACAGAAACATAAGATGTTAAACTGGATTATACATAACTGAATAAAAACTCATTAATCATTAATTGATATAATCCCATTTTCATACAACAAAACCATACAAGCCCAACATGAAGTACATAGTGAGTATTGATTTTGTAAGAAAAGGAATATTATGTTTTTGTTAATTGAATGTGTTAAACGGTCAGAAGATGCTTAAAATAATCTACATTCCCTTAATTTATAACGGCTCAGTTTAAGTTTTAGTATTGATATAATAAGGCATTCATAGCCCAGTTGTACTCAGTGATTCGAAACAATCACCGAGTCAGTACCTGAATGGGTGACCGCTGGTGGCATGTTACCATGAGCGTCTCCGTGATGCGGAGGTCACGTTTAGCAGTCGGTCCCGGTTGTCATTATAGAATAGCAGTCGTGAAGCTTAGTTGGAGGCCTTTGGGCGGTTTCAAAACATCCAACGGTAAGATTACGTAGCCACAACGTTATCTTGCCAGTCCCCAACCCGCACTTGGCCAGCATGGGGATCTATGGCCTTGCCCCTTTCCTGAGAGGAAACCCGAGACTAGCAATGGGACATTATGGGTTGTTGATGGATTGATATAATAGATATGCTTAGCTTCTGTATTTCCTAGCAAAGCTAAGATAAACTAATAAACGATTTGCGAAGGATTATTTTCTATCTAAATCAAAAGCTCTCCATTAATTTACTTCACGAAGCATAGAAATACTACAAATATATTTCAAAACACAGTCTGAAATTCCTGTCGGGCGTTTGCAGTAAATATTAAGTTGCTCGTACGGTTATCGCTTTTCTATAAAATATAGGTAAAGTTGTAAGAGTAGTTTATTTAATGGTGCCATCGTCGACTTCAACCGAAACTACACCTACGCTAAATTAAAGCAATCAAAAGACTGATCAAGCGATATATCTTAGCAACTCGTGATCGTTAATGCATATAGAGTTTAAGTCGCTCTCTATTGCCGGTTGCAAACGAATTTCTATCCTGTTGCCTTTACAAGGGTTTTTTAGAATTACTTGTAAACACACTTAGTGAAATATATTTATTTGCATAACTCATTGGTTTACATGGAATTGCAAAGTAGTAGAAGCTCTCAACGGATTTTGAGGTTATAAGCCTACGGTAGTGTACTAACACAATATTGAATTTTATGTTTAAAATACAAACAAAATCTAGTCGGCATAAAAAGTGAGATATATTTTGATATTTCACCTGATACCTGTTATATTCATCAAAAGGTTTGCGTCAGGTAAATGATTTGAAAATCCAATATTCGAAGAATTGAAACATGAAGATCAATTTTTGTTAATTAATGGGAACAACAGATATATAAGTTAAAATTTATAAAATCTACAAATTTTGGGTACTATTGAGTGGGTGTCTAATACGCCTTGCTTACTCCTTCGAGGGAAACAAGCGTGATTTTATATGTGTATCTATTAAGTGCGAGAGGGGATGAACGTATCAAGAAATATTGGTTTCAATTTCTGCCTGATATAAGTTATTCAATGAATGAAAATGTTCTTTGAAGTAAAACGTCAGTGTAAATGAAGTTTTGATTGATACTCGAATTGTCTTCTTTTGATATGTAATATATTTAGAGGTGAGTCAGAATTTTGAAATTGACTTTTTTATGTCTATATAACTTCTTTTCTATCAGTTCCATGCGGTTTAATTAAATAAACTAATCATAAGAACGTGAACGTGAATATCAAACTTACCTCAGCCCCGGAATTGTAGTAAGAATTTGTCCTTCAGCTGTAACCCAGTGGATATCGGGCGGTGGATGTCCCGTAGCCCGACACAGTGCATGAGCGCCGCGTGTAGCTGGCCATAGTACACGAGCGGGTGGTTCCGTGATGAACCGCGGCCGCTTGTCAGTCGCACTCACTTCCAGAACTGCTAGTGTTATGACCACCCATTGTACTGTGTAATCTGTTAAAAAAACATAATTTTTACACGTTAATATCTACCCTTCTTTCATTCCCAATTGTAGACGGTGAAATGTTTGGGCGGGATTAAAATATTACTATTTTCTCATTTTAACATAGTAATATTAACGGACAGTGTAATGGTGCCTTTGAAATTGTGGCGACTTCCACATACAGCGCAACAAGATACACCAAACTACAGAGTGACGTTTCTACTCGGAATACACAACATTGCTAATCCTGAATCGCGCAATAGAAATTCTCGCACCGATAAGCTTACTTATGTACAGCGTCCCATTTTTTTTTTACGTTATGGAATGCCTTTACGCACTTCGCTCCCCCCCCCCGCGGGGACAGGGGATTCACTTTGTGTGGGGCTCCTGACTGACCCCAGCCAGACTTCCCACTAAACCACCACGGTGTGCCACTCTGCGCCTGAGACGGGAGAGATCCGGGAACCGCTTTCTTACGCCATCCGAATGTACAGCGTCCCAACATCAACCATAAGGCCGTCACCCACCTGTTCGGAAGATCCTGGCTTTGTGTTGGAGGGATGTGTCACCCTGCCCTCCACAAAATTGTGAAATTGACTATCAGGTGTCGTCATGTTCATAAGTCTCTCAGACAAGTTTTTAACCTTTTGTCACGATAACCATTATACAAGCGGTCGAAGCCGTAGGCAAAGGCTGGTAGTTAGCGGGCAATATTGTATCTGCGTGCGAAATTCTACTTACACCTCTTGACAGATCTTGATATAAAGAGTTGAGCCAAACAACTCATATATTAACTTTACATATTGTGAAATTTGGACATGTCGCAAAGTAAGTGTTTTACCCTAAATATTATCCCCCTTACCCTAAGCATTTGAATTTCAACTTAAGTAGAACCATCTTCAACTGCAGAATCCGACCGAGTATGACCATTTTCCGTAGTTTATTACCACCTGTTTTCAACAAGTAACAACTGTATCTTTGTTTACATTCTAAGATTTACGTCATTTCTATAAAATTATCCAAGTAGTAATTATATGTTTAATTGTCATTATTTAATTTTGGCCTTTCTCATATAAACTTTCTTCTACAATAGATATCAGTTAGTCAGTAAGAGTTCTTGTAGATAGTATAATAGATCTATGCACTTATAGATATTTTTAAATAACATTCTGTACATCATATTTTAATGATTCCCTCTTAGATACTCTATCAAGTATAATTTAAACTAATTCAAACAGGTGGTTACTAAGAATAATGATTTTGAATAAAGAAACAGAAAGTTCTTTATTATGTTGTACAAGGATAAATAACGATTTGTATTCTCAATTAAACTTATGTGGTTTAAATTTAAATGTATACACGGCATAAATTATATCTTGAACTCATTACCTTAATAAATCAATAAAGTTTAAAACAAATCTAAATAAACTTTAACAAAAATCGGTTACACAAAAACAACCTTGCAGGTGAAGCTTATCAAAAAATGAAAAATAAATGAGAACGAAGTGCACGGAGGTCAGTGAATTTTCGAAGGTGCTAGTGTAGGTGGCAGCAGATCATTGGAATATACTGACAACACTTAACTGAAGAGCTATAGAGAGATATAAGGGCTGGAAAATATGGTAGGATTTTCGAATTGTGTTTCTGTGACTATTAAAGTTTTATGTTGATAATTTACACTGTTCTTGAATGAATATTCCATGTTTTTAAACTTAAAATATTACTTCTGTTAACTATTACCTATTAGATGGCATTGAAAAGACAAGCACAAAACTTTTTAAAGGTAAGATACTTACAGACAAAAAGGTTGCTCCAAAACTGACTCGACAATTTACTTCACTCTTTAATAAAGGGTGGTGGACTAGTAATTACTAGTCCACCACCCTTTATTACTTAGTACATTGTATTTATGAACTAATATTACCCTTTATTATATATTATTTATATAAATATTACCCTCTATTATATATTATTTATACTAATATCACTAAAGAAACTTTGTCTGTATATTATGTTTTACAGCTAAACCGAATTTGATGAAATTTACAATGGATATTCCTTGATTGTTTAGGAAATAACGGACATGCATGCGGGCTAAAGTTTGTTTAATATAATACCCGAAACGATGTCAGAAGTTTCATCATTAAGTAAAATATGTTTTTTAAATTTATATATAAAAACCTTTCAAAGGATACATTTTCATATTAATACATTTCCAGTAATAAATTCAGCATTGTATTTATGTTGGAACATTTTTTATAAATAAGCTATGTTAATAAGTTGATCGGAAAAGCTGCTAGCGGGATTCATTAAATTATGCATTTGGTTATGGCTATACTAAATAAATACTATGTAATTTTGATAATGCAAATACATTCATATAACTGGTATAATCTAGAATCAATAATAATAAGAATAAAATGAATGTGATGAATTCCATGCTTTTCAATAGAACATAGGAATTCAGCTTACAAGCTCGTTTAAAATAGAATTATAAAGACAAATATTATTTATAGCCTATCAAAAAAAGCTTACGCTAAATTTTAGAATATAAAAAAAACCTTTACAAAATGGTTTGGTTAGCACTTTTTAATTAATTAATAATTAAAATTATATTTTCTTACAATTAATTCTTACAGTTAATTTTTAATACTAAATAATTGTATAACATAAATCAGGAGGAGAAAACGCCTGTCGTGAAAGCCGAGACTGTATTTACTGCCGGGAGTCGAGTGCGACCCATTTACTGAATATTGCTCAGCTTTAAATTGAGCATTTCATTTACACTACGTTTAAAATGCAAATATAGTTGTCTGGGCTCAGCTGTTTAGGCAACGAAGTATATACTCTTGACTTTAAAATAGATTAGGGTTTAAAATAGATAATGTTTTTGTCTATAAAAGTCCGCTAACTATTTTAATTCCATCTTCACCTGTTTGTATTAATTCATAATTTTTCCATTGTCATTTTATGTACTAATGTTTTAATTAATATTAAATGGTATTACTAGGCAAACTATGAATGTAGGTCTATTTTGGTTCATATGCTTTCAGCTATTGCAACTAAAAGTAACTTTACAGATTATTAAAAATCAACTTTCGTGATTCTTCCTCAAAACCCTAACAGAAATAAGTTACGAGATATGTGTGAATTTCTGTTTGTGTACTAATAACTTACACATTTAAGATAGTATTTTAAATATATACGTCAGATCTAACGCTACTTCGTTAAAGGGTTACTAACAATGTATTTTGAGGATTTAACTGACTTTCTGAGGAGTTTCTGAAATATAGGATTAAAATTTTCAAATCTAGAACGAACCTTTCATCGTTTCGCAATCACAAAACACCACAATCTAAATTATCCATTAAGTAATTTTTCCGCACCACCAACATCAAAAATCCACATACTTTATAAAGTACACTGCAGTTCCAAGTTCATTTTATTTAATGTTCAACATTACGATATTCTTAAACATTTTTCGCACAAGTTTCCCGTTATAAGTTTTCCCTCCAAAAGTTCGAGAAGGATCAACACGTGAATCGCAAGCAGCGTTCGCACGCGGACTGGCGCGCAGCTTTCGCACCCCACTCTGGGCAGCTCTAACTAATACGCAGCCTCTTCCCTCCCACTTGATTGAGACTTAAGTTTGATTTTATGTGAACATCAGAACTGTAGGGAGTATCGAAGATAATTATTTCTACTAAATACTAATTGGAATGTGAAGTCATAGAAATTTTTTATTGAAAATTTAAACTCTATTAAAAAAATGCTAAGCCTGCGAAATATTTTACAGCTTTTAATTAGGTTGATCTATAAAATAATATTTTCTTAAATAATTCCAGTCAGTTATTTATTTATCCATACAAATAAATCAAATAAGAGCTCATGAAATCTGAATGGTGAGAAGGAACGAAGATTTCTGCCATGATTAGAGGACAGATAACGGAAGTATGAAGCAAGATAAGTAGGAGAAAATGGTGAGTTGAGAAATGAAAATAGGAAGGTAAGCGCTCGCTGATTGCGACGTAGGCGAACAGGCAATCATTTTAGTTGAGAACGTAAGGCTAACACATGGTCATACTTCTGGAGATTAAAAATGAATCGTGGAGGAGCTCTGCATTCAGGTCGAAGTAACATACATCACCATACTCAATTATTGGGATTATTAAGGACTGCATAAGAGTTGTTTTAGTGTTAGGTGGTGGAAAGTTCTTGAGACGATATAACGTTCGCATATTTCTAGTTTCCCTTTGGCTGACATAAGTAACACGAGCTTGCCAATCAAGGGACGAGTCAATTAGTAAGCCCAGATCTTTGACTACGGGAGTGAATGGGATGACTGAACCATTGAAGACAATTGGTGAGATTGAATCAGTATCGATTCTGATTATTATGCGTTTGCTTCCTACTATATTTGCCTGACATTTAGTTGGGTTAAAATATCTTTGTACTGAAGTCAAAAGTTACCTTATCAGGAAGACACTCAAAAGATAACAGTTAGGCACGACTCTACTCAACTGGTGAGAAATCTAAACCACAGATTCAACGTGTATCGAGGTTGCACTTCATGCTAAAAATAATGAGGAAGGTTAACTGAATTAAACAGATGGTAATGAAATAATCTCGTAAAATTTATTTTGCTGATTCGCACTCGGTTTTAATACAATTAAAATGTTATGTCATCACGCTATTCCAGCCATCGAGTGTTCGCAATCAACATGTTTACTGTTACCAGATTCTGCTGAGTGGACAGAATATACAATTCATTGAATTATTTTACACTATGTCTACGTATAATTTATTTAGAAATATTAACAATATTGTAACAAGACTAACTCCCAAGCCAATATTGCACTTTTAACTGATTATAAAAAAATACGTTATATTAAAAACAGTTCATATTAAGAAAAAAATATACATTAATATAATTATATTTTAGAAATAATACAACATTGCCCTCCTTTGTGTATTACGGCAAATATCTATATTAGTGGCAATTAAGTTAATAATTATTCGTGTGACACATATGAAAATAATGAATGTTAGTAAATTTATTTGGGTAATTAATTATATTTTAGAGGTAATAAAAAAGATTCACACCGCAGGTCATCATTCGGCTACTAGTTCAACCGGTTTTACCCGAATATTAGTTTTTACACGGAGTGACTGGCATCGAATATCCGCAACCGTAAGGGTGAACTGAATTTGAAGGTTGAACTAGTTGTTTAGTACATTTCATCGGAGGAGATCTGTGGCTACCAACCGTAGTACGCTCCATGGCCGATGGCGAGAGCAATTTTCCCGCGGTCGCGACCTTCTTCGAGGAAGTCATCTCGCGGCAGGAGGCGGTGGAGAAGGCCCGGGAAGACGATCTCCACTCGGACCCGATCCGCCGCCGGCGAACCGAGCGGCGGAGGCGCGCCTACCAGCGCCTGATGCCGCCCTGAGTGTGGCCGCGGATGGTCGGGACGGGTTTTCCCCTCCATCCGCATTAGAAGCCAACCGCAAGGATATGACGTTACGCGTGTGCCGTAAATCACCTAAATTGAGAGTATTGACATGTGACGGTGCCTGCTTCACTGCGAGCAGGCGCTGGGTGGGGTGCGGATGGCGTAAGAAAGCGTTTCCCGGATCTCTCCCGTCTCAGGCGCAAAGTGGCACACCGTGTGGTTTTGGTCCGTTCGATTCCGACACACTGCCCTGCCGCAAACCCCGGTGAGGTGAAGGCCCGAGCGGGGTATCCACACGTAAAAAAAAAGTTGTTTAGTATATTTGAAGTCACTGATTTTCAAATAACGATTGCCATAGATGTTCATAACAGTCGAGACCGACGGCTTAACATGCTCTCCGAGGCACGGGCTAGAAACACTGCCATCTACCATACTACGGGCTGCTATTAAGAATTTTTTCTAAGAAAAACCCAACAGTACACCGACCCAGAAATCAAACCCGAGACCTCTATATCTTCGCTAACGCTAACCACTAGACCAACGAGGCAGTTACTAAAACAACAGGTAATAGATAAAATATAATAGGTAACAGGAACTATATTTTGTAGAAGGTTGGGCGTAATTAAGAGCAACGTCGAACTTTTATTTTGTTATTAGAAAAAACTAAATGAAACTAGCTAGCTACTTACTTTTTTCAAAATTCTAATTATAATTTCCTGAAATTTCATTATAACTGCAAGAACATTTTAGTTATTATGTGTGTTCCTCGTATGATTTCATTATTATTATTTTTGTTAATTTTGATTCTCAAGTTTAAAAGTTTAAAATTTTCTGTTTACAATATATATACAATATATCATGAACGAATACTAGTCTTAATCGTAGACGTTAAAAATAATACAGGTATCTAAACACCGTGTGTACTTAGGTACACACGGTGTTTAGATACCTGTTTTAAATAAAAAATACGAGAAACAAAAACACCCTAAACATATAAATAGATGTTTGCAATGTAACTACATCAGCGAATAAAATCGACACACATACAAATACGATACAATTTTTAGAGAAATGGATTTAAAATAAAAATTCTAAATCTATCACTGCAGTTATATGCCGATGTATAAATCTAATTGCATCTCACTACAACTACATATACATACCTATGCAATCAGACTACCCATATTCAATTAATAATATCAGTGTCCATTCCCCGCGAACAACTTCGTCACATTTAGCCCATTGTCAGTAAAGTAAAATAAAAAAAAGTTGAAAACAGTACAAGTACGTACCTGTACTATTTACTACTTTGATAAATTGGTAAAAATAATATTTGAGCCCAATACATTCAAATTCAACCACATTTTGAGGGAGACTGGTATCTGTGATGGGTATAAGATACCTATGTTACAGGTCACCAGGTACCCACGTCACTTACTTTAAAATTAAGCTAACACATTGGACAGCGATATACATGCTAGATAAGGAGGAAAATAAAAACTAATAATTAAATTTAAATAAAATTTGATCAAATTAAATTAAATTAAATCAAATCAGGTCAAATCAAACTAAGTTAAATCAAAATAAACTAAATTATGTAAGTTCGATATATCTACATAGTTCCATTTGAATGTCATTTGCCATGCTGCCATTATTTCACTTGAAATTATTATTTAAATATTTCAGAAGGCAATCTGGTGTCATAATAACTTATCTAATATAAAAGACGCAGTAAAATCTTTACATAACAAGCGGGAGGGAAAACCTTTTCATTTTGACGTCAAAGTGACAGTTTTTAATGTAGTCATTACAAAGTACTGAATATATTTAATCTGTTTTTAGATTGACAGAAACTCTTTATTTGCGCATTAGATGTAGTATACAAAGGGCGGCCTTATTGCCAAAAGCAATAGGATGGATTAGAAATATATAGGGGAGACAGTAGTAGTTGATGGTACAATGAGTTATGGGTTAATTAATTGCTGATGAATAAAACGAGAAACATACGTCCATACACATACACACTCACACTCACACATCACACACATATATATATATATATATATATATATATATATATATATATATATATATATATACAATTAGAACTAATATTATCTTCAATAATATGAGAATATTATATGGCTTGAAGATTTTTGTAATATACTAGGTGATCCACGCAACCTCGTTTTGGTCTATTGCCCGTAGCGTAGCTCCGTAGCTCCGCTCTTATTGGTCTTAACATGATGGTATATAGCCTTTTGCGATAAACGGGCTACCTAACACTGAAAGTTTTTTAATCGGACTAGCAGTTCTTGAGATTACCGTTTTCAAGCAAAAAAAAATCATCATCTTTATGCTCCACTCGCGATTTGTTGGTTATCGCGATGTTTTTTTAAACTGATATAACTTTTTTATTTGGCAACCTATAGCGGTGTAGACGATTTATCTAATTAAACACCTATATAAAAATAACACCCATATTATAATTTTAAATTTTAAAATTAATTTCATATTCAAAATTTCCCGCCAAACGATAACATCTGTCATGGCGTCGCTGTGACGTAATGTCCCTCTAAATACTATCATCTTTCTGTGTATGCGGACGCTATTTAATGTTCTTCTTCTTTTGATGATATGGCAATCAGCCGGATCAGCTATTTCTGCCAATGTCAAGTATTTCAAGTCTTCAATTCTAAGTCTTCGAGTCTTCAAGTCTTCGTCGTGATGGAGTTAATGATAAAAATTATAAAAAAATGTGGATGACATGAAATCCTATTCAATGTTGCTGTGACATCTTGTTTAGAGAGGCGTTAAGTCATTCGAGTTTTCGGTCACGTGATAACAAGGATAAAATATTAGTTTTTTTGTTAATTAATTTAAATAATATTACAAATATAATGAGCATGAAAGTGTGTATAGGTAATAGTATGTTAAATACTAACAGAAAAAATGTGAATTTATTTTCGTTTAGCGTGTTCAAACCTATTGAAATAAAATTCTAGAATTTACTTCAACAAAGTTAGTTTTTCTTAAATATCTTTAATGTGCAGACATAGACCTCTTTCAATTTTATTAAAATATGTGCATGGATTAATTATACGTATAAAACAACATCTTTAGCAAAATGTTTTATCTAAAATATGACATCTGATTTATAGGTAAACCCAAAAAGTTGACGGTAATTTAAGTATAAAAGTTTTCGTGTAACTTCTTTTGGATAATTTATACTTCTCCTAGTCACAGTTATCTCGTTGGTCCAGCGGTTGAAGTATGCGACTGCCAATCAAGAGGTCGGGCCAAGAGTGTTATTGAGTTTTTCTATAAATATAAATACTTTATAACAGCTCGGAGTTTGGAAGTTGGGGTCTGAACCCGCGTGCCTCGGAGAGCACGTAAAGCTGTTGGTCCTGCGCCTGATCTCTCCCTCATCGTATCAGTTAAACGTCTAATCGGATTCTGAGAGTGAGGGAACAGAGAGTGCACCTGTGTTTGCGCACACAATTGTGCACTTTAATATCTCCCGCATAGTTGGCTGGTCTCCATTGAGACTGGCCGCCGTGGCCGTAATCGGCTAGAAGAACACTTCTCCTTCAAGAATAGTATTTTGTTTTTATTTAAAAATTGTTGTGTAATTGCTGAATCTGATTCGAATTCAAATGTTCATTTTAAATTTATCTTAATATAAAAAGAAAAAACCAAGAAAGACGTTTCTCCCAAAATCTATCAAAACTTTATATAAAAAGTATCAGTTAAAGTTTTAAAGTACCTTTTTGAAATATACTATGTTAATTTTATGATGCTAAAACCATTAAAAAACTATCCCCTTTTTATTTAGAAATCAATGAATAGATAATGTAACAAAACAACTAAAACTAAATAATATTCTAATAATATAATATAACAGACTTTCTCTTCAGCATTCTCAAAGCCATTCAATTGTTTGTCTTATTTCTGTGCACCATTGAAATGGAAACATTTAATTGCAAATGGACGGTGAGCAGTGCATTTAAGTCGACTCGTACCGATTATTACTGGACAAAAGGCTATACTCCAAGCTTGCATTTATTAGTAAACTTTATACAACCGCAGAAAATGAATGTTCTAATGCATTTGTTTCCACTTTTTTGTCTTTCGTTATAATTTGAAATCATATGTATTCTCTAACTTATGGAAAATTAGAGCTTATAATAGGTCTTCAAGTAAACATTTTTCTTACATAAACGGCTCCCTCAGTTTTATATTAAGCAGAATTATGATGTCACGTAAAATTGTTAATCTAGAAGTCGTTAAATAATTGTACATTATTTTTCTTTGTCATCGTTTGTCATTTGTTAATATATTGAGATTAATAATTTGACGAATTACTTACAATCTACCTTTCTTTTTTCCGTGTCAAAACCCCCACGGGCCTTCATCCAAGAAGGGATTGCGGCGGGGCGGTGTGTCGGAATCGAACCAACTAAAACCACACGGTGTGCCACTCTGCACCTGAGACAGAAGGGATCCGGGAACCGCTTTCTTACGCCATCCAGAGCTTACAATCTGCCTAATCTAACCTCATAAGAATATTTAACATGTCAATAAAAGAAAAAGACTTGGATTTTCAAGCGCCTATTTCTAGTTGCAGGTATTTTAGGAACATAAACCTACTGGAATGCTTATTCTACTGTTTCCACTTCCCAATCGATCCGTATTAATAAACAATATCTTGGATCATTCATTATCTCTCCTTCCTATATCTAATTTTCCTATCATTAATTAAAATCGTGCCCCTTGTACGTTAATAGGAAGGTCGCCTGTTACATAAATTGGAACAGATTATAGTTATTATATGAAACACCCTTAATACTTTGTAAAACAAAAACAGACAAGATAATTAACATCGTGTGTTTACGTACATGGTTGTAGAGGATAAATGGAAGCTACTAAACCGATTGTTGATTGAAAGTTTTCTCGCTAATAGGAAGCTAGATAATCCCTAAATACCATAGACCAAACTTTATTGCACGTTTGTATGTAAATTGACAGTAGGAAGTCTGGAAAGGCTTAATTCGATTCATGCTTATACAAACAAGTTAAAATTACAATTTAGACTGTACATATTTGTATGTTGCATGTACATCATCAATCATCAACAACCCATAATGTCCCACTGCTGGGCTCGGGTCTCCTCTCAGGAGAGGGTGGGTTAAGGCCATACGTCCCAACGCTGGCCAAGTGCGGGTTGGGGACTTGGCAAGACAACGTTGTGGCTACGTAATCTTACCGTTGGATGTTTTTAAGCCGCCCGAAGGCCTCCAACTAAGCTTCACGACTGTTATCCTATGATAACAACCGGTACCGACTGCGTAACGTGACCTCCGAATCACGGAGACGCTCATGGTAACATGCCACCAGCGGTCACCCATCCAGGTACTAACCGCGCCGTCTTTGCTTGCCCTCGCTGATTGTTTCTAATCATCGAGTGCAACTGGGCTGTGAGCGCCTCGCGATGATGTTGCATGTACATCTAGGTGTAACAAATATTTCCATGTAAACTTTTGTATTTAAAAATGATTAAAATGTTTGCTTTGGTGTCAAGTTAACTGCATAAATATTTAGGATTGTCTTCCACTGAATGTTATTTGAAGGAATAATTTAGCAGGCAAAGACTTGCGTTATGAATTTAATGTACTTCATTTAAATCATGCTTTATGCAAAAGATTAATACCTTTGATCTTAAATGGGAGAGAGTTTTGAAGACGCCCGCTCTTTTGCAAACTTATTTCGATACCAATAATTAATCGTTTATTATAAATAGGTTCTAGAACTAACAACTGAGATGTAATTCATTGATAAAATTACTGTTAAAACAAATTTCACGAAACCTCTCAAAAGGTATGAGTATCTAGGTAACGGTTTCTACGTTTCCGATGACATAATAATATGATTCTTGATCTTGAAAGAACATTCATTATTGTTTCTGTATTTATCTTGTGCAGTTCAACTAATCTAAAACTAGGCGCGACTTAGTTAAAACCTAATAAGTCAAATTAAGAGTCATTGTTAGTCAAAGTTCATTTTAGAAGAGACTATAAAAACTATATGAACTACTTTTCTTTTAAATTGTATTATTTACTTGAAACAATTTGATAAAATCTAGACTTTAACCTTAATTTCAACTCTATTACCCTTTATCTTTACGCCTGAAATCACTAATTAACTTTATTGGTTTCAAGATAAAAGAATAATATTCAAGATACAAAAATATTAACTAAGTCTCCTCAATACCTATACATAAGTACTGTAACAATTCTTCAGTAAACGATTTCGTATAACGTATTTAAATTATTCGAGAATAAACGAGAGCTAACAAATCCTTTGCTAAAATACTTAGATTAATTCTATTAAAAGTGTTCGGGGAAACGACGATCAACTCTGTCGCCGGCGCGCATAAATTTATCGGACCCAATTTCAACAAAAGATTACCCAGTTAAGGCCCGTAAGCCTTCTACAAGTTATAGTATTATGTGATTTTTTTAATTTACATATCATTCGCCTCGAGAGAGTTCCGATCTCATGTTGTTCAATAAAAACTTTCACGAGCCTAAAAAGAAAGAGTTTGATAAATCCTTTACAAGACGCAAAAACACAATGATATAACAACACAACAAGAACAAGTATTATAATTCCCATGTCAGTTACTTACAGAAAATTACAAAGATTATTGACAATGTCCCAACAATCTTTTGAAAGAGATCAATTTACTTTAGAATGAATGGACAAAGTTGAAAACTGGAACATTAATCCCCGTAATGTTTTATCCGTATTTACAGCTTTCATAGAACAGATAGCATGAACCGAATGTATATGATAAATCTACCATGTTTTCCATATTGAATGTTGAAAGCTTTCATCTCAGTGTTATGTATATTTTTTATATTTTAGGTCTCATTGCAGAATGTTGTGCGAACTATTATTATCATTAAGACTTTAACTTAAGAATTTAAGTGTATTTTACGTCCTTATATACTTTATTTATACATTTAATAGCTCGTAATAAAGTTGTGTGCCTATTAGCCTACCTAAATTCCAAAGCAAAACGTATCACAGCCAATGCCGAAGTGCTACATTGAATGAAAATGAACAATAATTAAGCATTTGTGTATTTCTGCTGGATTTGGATCTGTTACTGAGGCCATAAATACCTTAAAGCGACGTTGCCACGTGTGTTATAATTTTGCCTTAACCAAACAGCTTCATACATTTAACAGTTCATAATGCTCAAGATTTTGGAAGCTCGTAGAATTGTTCATGTAATCAAGTTGTCAATCATGTGATTATAAAGGAAGCAGGAACAAACAAAATGTGCGTGACACTTTGTTTGCCTCTGCCCCATTTCCTGAAAACGTAATCACAATTCGCAAGTATCGTTACAATGTGACAATATACTTGACATGACAATACAAATCTTCTGAGTAAAACAAAACTTATAAATTAATTTAAAATTTCGAATGGTTAGAACATGGGTTCTTATCAAATCACTTCATTAATCTGAATTTCAAAAGTAGTTTTTTCTTTATAGTTATTATTTTGAAACCGTTTTCTTGCATATTTTAGTTCATTGAATGTGTAAGAAAAATTAATTACATAAAATTCTTAAGTCCGGCAGTTTAAAAATACGAACGAATAAAAATTAGATTTATATGGTATCCAGACTGCTGGTCCGGATCCTTCCTTTCGATTTTATTCGGTTCAATTCTAACACACCGCTCCACTGTAAGACCATTTGGGTGACGGTTTGACAGGGCTACTGAACGTTACTGAAGTTACAGCAAATCGTTACCAAACTGTTGCTAAAGATACTTAAACCATACGCATACTACAAACTATATACATACACATTGTAAATAGATTATATCCAGATACGAAATAAAATATCATACTCGTCAAATATATGAATTTGTTTACAAGTATAAACGCTCTTTAATAACTACTAAACGAGATCGAGGTTAAAGGAAGTTCAATTTGGCGGTAATATTCAGGAAATTTTAGGTGCTTTCGCACCGAGTAGACACTGAATCCTCAGTCGGCTGAGTCAGCGAACAGCGATACATACTGATCTACTTTCAATAGGGGTGCAAAAGTTTCTCATTGGCATCGTGAGAAGCGCAAATAATTTTGCTTCATCATTATATTGATCGATAAAATCTAAATTTATATTTTATGGTAATGTAACGAAGTAAAACCATTGAATCTCGTGAAACTGACTAGTTATTATACAAATCGCTCACCAAACTGTGAGACATCACAATAACAATCTGTATTATCCTTATATTGTGATGGTAACTACACAAATGCATACTACGAGCTCCAACATACATATTATGTATATGTATGTTGGAGCTCGTAGTCTCGTAAAATGTATATGGTGTTTCTCATAATACGGCTTTTGCTTGCAACCCTGTTTGTTAGTTCAGCGTAATACTCGTATAGGTGAAAGCGTGATAGTCAAACGTATCTGTAGACTGTTTCGGCACCGCTTTCCGGAATTGCAATTGCACTGCTACACCATTAATGCCGTATAAATAGCGAGCATTGCAACCATTATTCATTCGTATTATCATAATGACAGTTGTGTTGTGATGATACACACATTATTTTACTAATAACACTGTGATCAGTTTAAATAATAGAAAAGAAATAAAGATTAATTGTATTATTCGATGTACTATCTGTTGATAAGTAGATAGTAGATTGGAGAATGACAATGATTGGAGGGAATGAGCTAGATAGTTTGTCGGTACCGCTAAATCAGTGTTACAATTATTATGTAGAATAAGCAATTCGTGAAATAGTAATAATTTTAGTGTGAGTTTCTACTAAATCGATAGCGACATTAGTATTCAAGAGTATCTAATCCATATTTTTATTACAGAAATTTAATATCTAATACTCTCAGAAGAAGTATTTTCAGGAAATAAATTCTCATCCGACGTAGCCTCCTCCTAAACTAGAATTCTCATCTTTGTTAAAACTTTCCTTCATTACTCTCGTAAAATGCTATCAAATTTTCAAAAACTTTCGTCCCTTCATGTGCCAAGAAAAAAACAATAACAGTAAACTAAAATGACCAAAAGTCCATTAAAGTTTATTATTTAACGATCAAGTTGGCCGTCGCCGAAGTTAAGTGCAGGTTTATGCAAAAGTTTCCGCGACACAACTGTAGTATCGTTATTCTTAAGTTCGTAAGCAGCTGGGAGTTGAGCGGCTACTGTGTACTTGAGCGACATAACTTATCCTCGTTCCACTGGAAATAAACATGAAATAAAATTAGTGATCAAATTTATCAAAAGCCGTTGCTTTGTTTTCAATAAATAATTTTATACTTTCATCTGCTTTTCTCATGCGAATTCAAATTTTAAAATATATCATTTAGGTAATTTCCATTCACAAGTATATTAAGAAATCTGACACTTTATAATACTATAGTTACCCACAACACAAAGGGTTAATATTTTTACTTTTTAGCGGTTATATTTTTATCTTATCTGAGTAAAGTTGAAGTCGATAAGGACCCACTATGATCCCGGGTCCTTTAAGCGGGGCGTGAAAATACATCTCACCAGGCCGCCATAGTGTGGGTCACCATTCTGCATTATTCTTTTTCGCATTGAGGATGGTGACCACCACTCTTGGATTCTGCTCATGCTTTCCATCAGGCAGGGCAGAGTCATTTTGGCAGCTTAAATATAAAAAAAGTGTTCTTAATCAAAGGACACACCCTTATGAGCCGTTATAGCAAAAGCAATGATAATTTTTTCACTCATACTCTCAATTTTAAATTTATAAAAATATTTTTGGATGTACATAGTATACTGATATTTTAAGTTATATTATTATGCTAAACGGATGTACACTATAAAGTGTCCTATTAAAGTCCTTGGGTATTATATAGAGTAGCTTGTCAAAAAATAAAATGAAACATAAAATGCATGGATTGTTGACATATTTTTTTATGATAGAACCGTAATAATAAATAAATTAACGTAAGAATTTTACTGATGGCAGTAAATAATAAAATTTTTATTAAAAATTATTATTTGAAATTTGCTCTCTGCTGAAGTCTTAATAAGATTTATTTTAAATAACTGAGCTCAGTGGTGCTACCTGCTGTACAATAACCGTGGGTAAGCCGCGAGACGAAGCTAGTCCAAGCCAAGTAGCCTGAGTAAATTTTTATAAAATCAGTTATCTACTAGGTCTAGAAGTTCTAAAGATTAGCTGGAACAAACAAACAGACTGTGAAATGAATAATTGCATTTTTATGTAAGTACCTTATACACTTTCATATGCATTTAAAGAAAAACTATTAATATGAAATTATAAACAGACACCACACTATTTATTTGAATAAATTTAAATTGCAATCAATTAACGAATGAAAAAGCTATTTTCATGGAACTAAGTTATTATACCATCAAATCATACATAGATTGACCTCAAAGCAAAACAAATAGTATATTTATCTAAATATACATATAAAAATGAATGTTTGCATGTATGTCTTTTATAGAATCGTAAACTACGAATTTAATCATGTCATGATCTTCAGTAAGGTTTTTGTGCCTGAGCCCATAAAGGTTTCTTAATTGGTACGACCAGCTTTGCCTGGACTGCCTGCGGTAGTTGTTGTACCGTGGGTAACACCGCGAGGCTCAGCTATTATATTATAAAATGCAGCTGTAATACAGTAGAAAGCATTTTTAATCATTTATATTGCAGTATAAAGACTTATGGCACTATAATATCTACCACCAGTATTAATTTCTAAATAACATTTATACAACCAGTGCAGTAAGCCAACTGAGAACGCGACACTAACTAGACCTCGTATATTTTCATTTACTTGCTTTGCCCGGATACCATCCAAAATTCATAGTTAAAGTCGCAACCTGTCATTAAGTAATTACTATGGGTTTTGCACTGCTTCGTTTCAAATAGCTCTGTGTACGTACGTGGCCAGAGCATTTCGGACATTTTAACACTGAATCTAGACCCGAACCCATCTAGACCCGAACTGAACGGAGTTTATACTATGGGTTGTATAATATCAGTTGTATACTGATATTAATACATATATACTTTTTTTGGTAAATACGTATATATTATACATAGAAAACACCCTAACCCTGAATCAAATATTTGCAGGTCATAGAAGTATTTGAACTAAATGACTATAATTTATAAAAATATAAATTCAATCGTAAAATAGTTGCCAGTTGTCCTGTTTTGTAAAGCATAACAAGTATTAAAAAATGTCTGTAAAGCGTTACAAAACAGGCTTCACGCTGTGTTTTCTTTTATATTGATGGCAATTCAATTTAAATCAAGGGCAAATTAGTTTAAACGAATCAGGTTTCAGAGTTCTAAATGATGCGATATTAATCTCGAAAAGCGCAGTCCATCCTATTCTAATTTTATTATAAATGCGATATTTTGTGAAGATTTATGGATGATTGCTACTCTTTCTCAAAAAACTACTGACCAAATTTTGATGTAACTACTTATTCACAATGAGCTTTAAGTTAACTATTTATGTATTGAGCATCTAGAAAAATGGACATAGCGACACTCGCAAGAATGATCTACGCTGTCTAAGAAACATCGATAATCCATCTTTAATTGAGTGTATTCCCTTGTCCAATAAAAACCAAGACGTTGGGATTGGGAAACGGTGACTCTGAATATCTGACAGGATTTCATTTATCAATTTATTTTTCTTTATCCTTTGACGACATGACAACCAGCTAATTAGCTATTTCTACCAATGTCAAGTATTTAAAGTCTTTAAATCATAAGTCTTCGAGTCTTCAAGTCTTCGTCGTGATGGAATTAATGATAAAAATATAAAATGTGAATGACATGAAATGGGGACCGCCTTTCGAAAAAACTAAAACGATCCCCTGTATCGTCAATGTATTATTGATAATAATCTGTCTGTGTGACATTAAAACGTCAGTTGAAAAAACTTGTTATAAGTACACTTTAATGACTACTTGCTTCTGCCCATTACTCCACCCGCATGTATATCAGTTGTCGCGACGAAGAGCAATCTATATTCTTCCTCATGAATCGAAGTGTCTCTATGCTAAGTTTCAATAAAACCGGTGCAGAGGTTTAGTCTTAGAATACATATTTTGTTCACTAGTCAAAAATATTAAGATTCGAAATCTATTAGTAACAAACTCAATGAAATCTTCCAACTGTTAAGTTTTATCGACCTATTAAATGGAACATAACATTAAAAGATTAATGGCCTTTTAACTAACATTACAGTCATAAATTATGTACTATTTAATCACAATGACATGATAATCGTGAAATTTTCCACGAATATTGTTGATTAGGGTATGAAATGTACTCGATTATGATACTTTAAATAAATAATAAAAAACAGTTTTAATCAAATATTGATCATCGGCCGGCTTTGACTAACTTTAGGCTAAGAACCCTTCATTCAAGAGGGGAATTATAATAATATCTGGTCTACTAACTTTAACTAAGGTTAGATCACTTTCCCTCACCAACAGGTGAGGGAAAGTAATCTAACCTTGACAAATAAGAGTTTTGTAAGTTTTTCTGAGGAATTAATTACAATTCTTCGAGATGATCTGCACAAGATAGCCGAAAGTAGCTGGACGCAAGAAGTCCAAAATCGATCTCAGTGTGACTATATGCCCAAAATCGAAGAATGGGAGAGGTCTTTTTCCAGCAGCGGGCTACAATAGGCTGATAATGATATTCGCGTAATTATTTTTTGTAATAGTCAAATGCCATATTAGGTATTATCATGCAAGAAACATTAATTTCTGGTTATAAATCAATGTACCTTTTTTTTACCCGACTGCGAAAGAAGGAGGGCTATGTTTTTCGAGTGTATGTACGTATATTTTTTTGCACGCCCTAAAGCCTTGCTTGTCGTGTTATATCTATAATCTACTCAGTGTCAATAGATTCTTCTTAGTCAGAGTGACACTGGGTACATCAAAATTCAAAAGTAAAACTTATCTAAAGTTTTTTGGAGCCAAAAAGCAATCTCAATTTTTTTTTAATAAAGTACCTCGTGTGTTGTATCAAAATAAAGACTTGTTAACGGTGATTACGATAATAAAATATAACTTATATGGATCTATTTTTTTAATAATTCATTACATGTTACGAAATACTTAACTAAACATGGTGAAGCACAAATATCTAAAATCAATAATTCGAGAGTCGTAATACTTCATTAACCTTTGCAAAAACAGCTTAGTAACTATTTCAGGGATTTAAAGCTGAACCCAAAACTTCGTAATTAGCTGCGGCGACCGAAGTACAGAGCTTAGACTACTTTCGGCAACATCTGGTTTATTTAATGAAGAACCTTTTAAAAAGTTCGTAAGCGAGACAGAAATAATCCTACTCATGTGATTGGCTATTTCATTTAGAGTATGTCACATTCAATATCTTTACATTCCTGCCTCATATAATTGATGCAACAGTAACTTAGAGAGGCGCTCATAGGTGAGTAGAAACAATCACCGAAAGTAAGCAATGACGGCGTGGTCAGTACCTGGATGAGTGACCGCTGGTGGCATGTCACCATGAGCGTCTCCGTGACTCGGAGGTCACGTTAAACAGTCGGTCCCCAGCCGTGAAACTTAGTTGGAGACCTTCGGGCGGCTTAAAAACATCCAACGACAGGATACGTAGCCGCAAGGTTTTCTTGCCAGTCCTCAACTCGCACTAGGCCAGCGTAGGGACGTATGGCCTTAACCCTCTCCTGAGAGAAGACCAGAGCTCAGCAGTGGGGCATTATGGGTTGTTGATGATTGATGGATTTTGTATGTCTGTTTGTTAAACGTTCCCAGCTAAACCATTGCACCGATTTTAATGAAATTTAACATGAAGATACTCAGATTTCCAAGGAAGGATATAGACTAAATTTTTTATTCTGATAGCTGAAATGCTCGAGCTAAACCACGAGGAAAGGCTAGTATGAAATAATTCTCTACTTAGAGAGATAGAAAACGTTTTACGTGTTTAATATTTTTTTCTCTTTTTGAAGCATACAAGTAAAATCAAACAGCAAGCCTTACTGGAGTACCTCCTTTGGAAATAACGATTGAGAGAAAAGTTAGAAAACATCGTAAAACACTTCGCGTCGTAACTGTGAACGCTCGTCACTAAATTCTCAGCCACCGAGTTATACTTAGTTCTTTCAGTGTGGAAACTGTTCCCAAGTTCCAGCCAGCAATCATGTCCCATGTAAATTTGAAGTTCCACTTTTGCAACTTCGCAACATACAACATATTACCAAGTAGTTCGTAGCTTAATGCTTTACGAAGTAGTAGTTAAGACTGATCGGTAAGGATTTCAGCGAAGTACTTCGGACATTTTAGTAGTTAAATAGTATCAACGAAACCCTTTTAAGTTGAAATAAATGAAACTATACAGTGTTTATACAAATAAAGGACAATTTTATGTCAGTGCTCATATCAAGGTGAGCAAATACGAGATTTTTCGACTAAAATATTTGCATGATGACAAAGCGTTCTTGTGATTTACATTCGTATATTGTGTATATTTCTTTTCTCATTTATATTGTCTGAATTCATGAACAAGTATTTTTCTGAGTGCAACCAAAATTAGTTGCAATTTTTAAATGGAAAACCCTTATTTAGAAACCAGTCCAAGATTTTTATTTACATTGGTATATATTGCTGATGTGCTTTTTGAAAACATCGCAGAATATGAGAGATTCACTGCCCTATGAGAGTAACCTCTTCAAATCAACATACGTGTATTTATTAATGACCCTCAAACGAATTCACCTAGCTGCACTGCACTGCTTCAGTTCACATAATACGCAAGATCAATTTTGACTATAAGTGACATATTATCAATATATAATAGAGCGAATATTGCAGATATACACATCCCAATATTCCACAAACTTGAGTTTAAACTAAACCACTAAACAGTGCAAGTCCTGTTGCAACTGTCGGCAACTCGCTGTGTCGCACGCTCTCGTAACTTTCAACTGTCAAAGGTCGGACCTAAGACACTCGTGGTGTATTGGAAATATTAACATCGATAAAGTTATGAGTATATTTTGAGATAATAAGAATTCACTATCCAGGACGCATAAAAATTGACATTATTTGAAAATTGAGCAATGACCCCTTTTGTAGCATCTTTATTTCATAGTTATTAGAAAACATTGCGGGAATGATCGAAAATTTGATCGTCTAATCCTAATTTTTTTTTGTATTCATTCATTTATTTGTAATCAAATTAGTGCATAATCTTAACGATTAAAATGTTTAATTAACCATTAAAATAAACATATCGCTATTTAAAAGAAACTTTACCACTCTCAAACAGTTTGTGATAATAATATATAATGTACTAAGCCGATCAAATCCTCGAAGTGAGACGTTAAATTCGTGGGGCTGTTAATTCCATAAGCATTGGTCCTTCGCCTCCCAGAATCTCGGCTTTGGTTGAACAAAGAAAGCCAACAGCCATATCGCTTAATGCCTGCGCTAGTTACCGACGAAAGGGACGGAGTCTGGTGTCATTTGAATATTGAAGTTGCTTCCTATTCAAACACTACACAGCTTAAGAACAACTTAATCACAAGTTTTGAATGAAAATTGTTCTGGCTTTAATTATGTAGTTATGCTATTTGTAGCAAACCATCTAATAGGATAATTATGAGGCCGTTGCCTGAACTTCATTAATCCTATTTTAATATAATACTTTGTTGATCTATCTATCTCCACATGTGTGTACCTACACACTATTTTTCTAGCAGTTCATTAGCTTAAGAGAAAAATCATTTTTTCATTTATAGTTTTATATATTCAGCTAACAGATCAGAATTATTTGATATAAAATATTTGATTGGCATTAACAGAGTGAGGTGCCTTATTTTGGTCGTTGGAGTGATTTTTAGGAACACCAAAAACTCCCATCGTTCTCATAAAACCCAAAACGTTACTTTTTACAAGCTTCTATTTGGATTCATCTCTCGCAATGTTTGTCTGCCATTAAATCTTGCAAGTTAAATTTAATTCGTTGCAGGTAAGTTGAAATTTGAAATGTACCTTTAGTTCTGTTGATTTTGCAATTATACATAATCGGTATTATTATTGATCCAAAATGGTCGCACCCTCTCAATATGAGCATCAAATTAAAGAGCTTAAAGTTATTTTTTTTATCAACAGGTTATTAACCACTTGTTAGCAATGATAGCGTCTACTGTACACTGATTCTCTGTATTTTAAACAACGAACCATCTAAAATTTAGACGTTTTAAAATTCTAACAATCGAAACCAATGTCAACAATGAATAGCTTAATGCCAAAAGTTAGTAGCGAGGTAAACACACTATATACATGTGAAATACGAGTCAGGACTCGAGCAAAGTATACAATATTGTTATTGAAGTTTCGGCTAGTGCTATAAAACCAATAACATTCATTTCACATTATACTATATATAATATAACTTCTGAATGTTTCTTATTAGATGTCTTTCTCTTCGTCCTCCAGCTCTTAATAGTATGAAGCTGGAGATAGCCGCTACTTAACAAGGAGGTCAATAAAGGTTTTACTTATATTTAAAAGTCCGGTTGATTGAATAGTAAGCTTATGACTTTCTAAATACTCTTTTTGTATATTAACAATACTTTCTATAAAATTAATAAGAGTAAGGATTATTATGAGAACAAAGGTTTATACTAAAGTAAGAAAAGATACAAAAAAGTTAAATTAAAAGAAATAAAAAACTTTCCAATCATTTTTACAATTTTATTGTTGTTGCACATATTTTATTTTTCCTTTTCATTTGGCAAAGATTTATACATCAGGAATGATTAGCTTTATAATATCGAATTAAAAAATAAATAATGATACCCTAACATCTTAAAAACGATGCTTATTTGTTGGCATTTGATGCTCTGTCGCCTCCTGACTTTGTTTTATTTGAACTTGCCAAATGAATCTACTTCGTCTGATGGTCAGTATAAGTAGAAATTAAGAATAATAATCACCATCCTCATTGCGAATGCATCTTGGTAACCCATGCTATGCCGTCCTTGTAACATACAGATTTTAAAAACATAAGAAAAATATGCAAGTGTGATATAGTATATTTACATTACGAACCCTAATCATATTTGCACGCCGCGTTACAATTACCGCCCTGCGAGAATGATTAATTAAATAATAAATAAATAAATATTTAGACATTTTTAACACACAACCCCATGTAGTCCCAAACTAAGCAAAGCTTGTACTATGGGTACTAGACAACTCAGCCACGAGGGGGCGACGTTACGCGTGTGCCGTACGTCGCCTAAATTGAGAGTTTCTAACATCAGACGGTGCCCACTTCAGTGCGGGCAGGCGCTGGGAGGGGTCCGGATGGCGTAACAAAGCGTTTCCAGGCTCCTTCCCGTCTCAGGCGCAAAGTGGCACACCGTGTGGTTTTAGTCAGTTCGATTCCGACACACCGCCCCGCCGCAAACCCCGGTGGGGTGAAGGGGGTTTCCAAAGGTAAAAAAAAAAAACTGGTGGGTACTAGACAACTGATATTAATACGTATATACCTTTTTTTGTAAAAACATACATATTATACATAGAAAACACCCAAATTCCGAAACAAATATTTGTAGATCATACAAACATTTGGTCCGACTCAGGAATCGAACCCGAGACCTTTAGCACAGCAGTCGCATTCGCTACTACTACGCCACTGAGGCAGTCATCAATTACACGTTTTCAGATTAAAATATCAAGATTAGTAAACGGACACCCCCTGTTTCTTAACGGATGTAAATCCTCATGGAGGTCCTCCGATCTGGGGAGAGGGCGAAGGGGTCTGTCAGACTTTTACTGACTTAAACCCCCCGGTGTTCCGTCTCTCACCTACGCCAGATCACGGGAACTTAAAAGGCATCTGCAATCCCCGACTGTTGGCGACCCGCTGCTGTGGCCCACATATCGTCAGCGAGAGGAGTGAGGTGTTTGACTCCCCGCGAGACTTCAAAGAGGGGCGCACGGGAACACTGCGCGCCTCCACTTCGGGTCCGGTTGCTTAGGGAGCGACGAACAAAACGGACTCCTCTGGTCTGTATTTTTATGAAAATAGTTATCTATGTGATATTTAATTTTTTACTGTTATTCATTGCAAAATTATAATATTAATTTGCGAAAATCTTGAAAAAGATATCTAAACTTCAATATTTATTGTACTCATAATACTGTTGATGGCTTGAAACTTGGGCCGGTTATTTAAAGAAATAAAAGACCGATAATCATTACTCTTTCCAACACAATAATAAAAGTCAGCAACTGTCACTAAAAATCAACTACATAGGGAATATCCGCCTCCTAAAACATAGCAATTAATTTAAACATAATTTAATTAACAAATTAATTTATCTCTAACTTAGCAGTAATAGAACCATGAACTCAAAAATTGATATCTTTATACTTAATACCATTGTTCCACTCAATAAGCTACGCGTTATTCCAAGCTCATGATCCAAGTTCAAATTCTCGTAGCTGTGTGGCAACAATTACCCGGTCGAATGATTTTGTTCAAAAGCGCAAACATACCACAAAGATCAGGACTGCAAGGAGTACGGAAACGTCTGTTTACTTCACATGAACCGGAGACATGAGTACAGTGCAGACAAAAGGCAAGTTCACAATAAAAGTGAGATGCGAGAGCGCATCGCAGATGACAGAGCTGCGATAATAGAGCTCCCTGTTTAGCGAGAGCGCGTCCGGACCGGCCGGAAATGGCGCCGCCCTTCAGACAACCTTCATTTCCCGTGTAGTCCTTTAGCCAGAACCCTTGGGACGTGATGTTAATCTATGTTTTTCCTGTCATAATTCTATGCGAGATTTTTATAGCTAATATTGGATTGACTAGACGTGCAATATTTTCAATTCAATTACAAAGAACGTAAAAATCGATATTTTATAAATTCTTACTTAAAGTATGTCACGCTGGCTAGTGCTAGTTTTAATAAGCCTAACGCTAACGTAGGTACATATTTTTTAGTAAATACTCAAAAAAAACAAATTAAATATTGAATATAAAGGATTAGTTATTTAAGAAAGGACTCTTTATTGGATAGACATATATTATACAGGCAGTTATTATTTTACGAATTCTTACAATAGTTAAACTTGAAATTAAACTTAAAATTTGGATTATGAACGAACTGAACATTTTATACAAATTCAAACATAACCAATGTAATTTATTTATATAATAAACACGTAATAAATAGAAATTGTATTATATATAATAATTTTATTTGTATTGTCATATGTATTTTAGGTTACTTATGTAATGATGTTATAATGATATCTATCAAGAATAAATATATTCATAATATACGTCATAACTTATATGTACATAATATACTTATCTAGTAACGAATATAAAGTTATCTGTTAAGAAATGTTAAATTAAGGCCTTTTATATCTTACTCTAAAATGTATCCTATTATTTGTCTTTTTTTCTTGCCTATGTATACATACTATATACATGTTTAATTTTTTGCGAAACGAGAATCTTACCTTGCCGTAACACAGTCTCGACTAGCGCGGAAGGTAATGAAACTTTTTTCTTTGTATAGATACCGTCAATTGACACATTATTCTTATTTAAGAATTTATATTGAGTCGGAACTGAAAATGTAGCTCATTGAGTTGTATAATTGTATATATAGTACAATCTTGATGGTTTTGTCGTCATCGCTCACAGGTAAGTTTCGGTATTTCGCCAGACTATTTGGTTAGTTGCGTATCCATCTACCCTCACATCATAAATTTTTACTCGATCATATAAATGATTTTATACGTAATCTATTAATGTTTAAATTTTTTGGTTTGTTTGTTTAACCTTGTCAGCTAAATATAGCAAGTACTTGGTATGTTATAAATTGGAAACTTATATTTTTAATGCTGAGTATTCTGCGTATTTCTCATGAGCGTAACCTATAACGAATGCCAGTTTACTGCATTTTGCCCAACTTCTCAGCAATGTGTTGGGTGATGTTATAATCATAAAGATTTCTTATAATTATTAAACTAGAAACCTGGGGGTATGTCTATAGACCCTGCTGAAGTTCAATTCAACTACTAAGTCTTCAGTTTTCTTCTTGGTTTTTAGTTAAACTTGTATACGTGTAAGTATGCCATAGTTAGAAATTTAGGAAATTATATTTACAAATTAGTATAGATTTATATGTATTTCGGTACGGCTGCAGTATTTGAGTTTCTTCATTTGTTGATTGTTCTATACTTGTAAGTTACTTTTCAGAAATAAACCTTAATATTATTATTATTATAGTAAAACTTCCTCTCCTCTGCCTCTTTTTCTCCTGGCCTTTATTAACCCCAAGATTATTTAGGGTTAGCTACTAGTCAATCAGGAAGTTCAATAGGTTTAACATATCAAATAGAAATCTAATCGCGAACAAGTACTTGTATTTTTTAAACTATTTAATATTGTCAAACAATGCAACCATGGACTTTTGTTAATACAACAATAGAATAAACAGCGTTAGTCATTGCACAAGACAACAGGATCGCAAGTGTCATTGTCATGATACACGCTTAAATGAACAACGTGAACACTACACAATTGCTTGTCCGCGCCATAGCAGGAACGGACGGACGTTTTATCGACGTATACCTTTTATTCGCAACTTTAAGAGCTCAGTGAAAAATAATACAATAAATTAAACCAAGAAACCAATCGCTTGAGTAGGTTCATAGGTAGGTTCGTCAGATATAATCACTACTACTCACCAATACTATTAATCTGACAAATTCCATTTTATAATACGACTTATTTTGATTTAATCAAATTCTATTGTATTTTTTTAATAACCTTGTGTGTAAAGTTTTTGTATAGTCTCATTCAAATTTAAATAAAAATAAAATACTTCTTAAGGTGAAACGATGTTACTTGAAACTTGAAAAATAGAAAATATAGGCGTACAAAGATAATGTCAGTGAAACTTTTTTAAAAGCTAATTTTTTTTGTTTGTATACTATTACAGACGAAGAAGGAAGGTCTTAATATATCTTATATATTACCCAGGAATAAGCACTATATAAGTATTTATATTTATGAATAAGTACTTGCAATAGTTTTTTTCCCATCACAGTCTAGCACTTCTTGTTTTCCTTTTTTTATTCAAACAGTTTTATCTTCATCATAGCAAACTGCTGTTACACAAACCTGAGTAACTTCAAATTCGTATTTTTAGAACCATCCTGACGTTAAGAAAAATCTTAAAGTTTTGAAATAAAAAATCCATCAGCAGTCAATAGATACCAGCGTTCATTTTCGTGCTAGTATATAACAGAACACTACATGTTCCGAAGAACGTGTAAAGGTAGAGAAATATCTCTCCTATATATCTATTGAAAAGGCATGAGTTTTAATATCTTAAATATTCCATTTTCGTAACAATCGTGTTCGATTTGTGCCATTCGAGTTTCTTTTGTGCTCTTCGGTTTTGCATGTGAAAATTTATGGCAATGGTTTGACTTTTGTAACATTATATGTATTCAGTACTAAAACTTTTATAAATTGTATTTATTTTATTGCTTCTAATACTAAGACCATAGCCTACAGAGTTATATGTCTAAATAAGGTTGAAGAGGAAATTTAGTTACACATTTTCGTAGAGAATAGAGTAAAAACGATAAGGGCAAATGTCAGACAAGTAGACATTCATTTTAAATTGTTAATATTGTTAGCATAAGTACTGCCTATATATATACATTACGATACTTAAAGTAATAAGCAACTGTTATGCCATCTATTTTATATTTTATAAGGGTATTTAAATAAACATAACTATGGTTGCGGCACTCAATTGCTGATTGTTAAGAAAGTAAGTACATTATATGGCTCATTGCAAATTAGTATTGGTTCGACTTCATTGAAAATAGGTACAAGATTAAATGGACCGCCTATTCTCCCACTATGAATGTCTGGCCATTCGACTTAACTATATTGTTAAACTTTTGATTCGATGCTTATTTGTGATTGTCAGATATCGACTAACCAAATTAACCCATAATAGATATAGACCATAATCATATTTGTAACTTTTTTTTTTTTTTGTAAACCTGTGTTTTTGTATATTATTAAGTCACTTATACGCGTTACTTCGGTCGCGTTAATATCGATGATGTGAATCAATCCGACTGTAGGGGATAATATCTCAGGACACTTTTTTACCTGTAACGTTTTTGAAGTTTTTAAGTTCATGATAATCGGTTGAGGAGTTAATTTTTAAGAAATGGGAACATTTACATCCATTTCTATTCTATCTTATATATATATATATATATATATATATCTAGGGAATTATTGGAAGCTCTATATTGGAAGTTACGATTTTTGCAGTAAATACTTTTGGTCTTACAGCCTGATAATTATCGGCAGAAATTTTGAAAACAAATATGGATTTTCATTTAGGCATAAATATCAGAAATATATGAAAAAACATCTTGTAACGGGTTGACACTTCACATCATATCGATTTCGAAATTCAAATATTTTGAATAATAGAAAAAATACAAAATAACTATTTACAAAAAAAAAGTATATATGTATTAATATCAGTTGTCTTAGTACCCATAGTACAAGCTCTGCTTAGTTTGGGACTAGATGGCATTGTGTGTTAAAATGTCCAAAAATATTTATTTATTTATTTATATTTATATTACATTAGACTATTTTGCTTAGGCAAAGAAAGACCTTGGCTAAGTTTTGAGCATCTATGACTGTTTTCGCTTTTACAAAACCCGCAACGGAATACCTCAATAAGTGTTATATATACACTAACACCAATTGAATTAGATAACAAGAATGTTTTTTTTTGTTATATAAAAATAACAAAAAAAACTTTTATAACAGTTACAGATAATATATGGCATTTAGTTAAATATATTTTTAAAAATATATTTATCAGCACCAAAAGCCACTGTCCACAATATTGACAATAGATTACAATGAGTTTCATCTCATTTGGGACAATGTGGACTACACGGTTGGCCTAGTGGTTTCAGTGGTCGCCACACCGCTTTCTACTGCGCCAGGTGTTGTGGGTTCAAATCCTACATGGGACAACACTTTGTGTGATCCATGAATTGTTGTGCTAAGTCTGGGTGTACTTTGTGTCCGTTTCATGTATGTTTGTAAAGATCCCCGTAACATAGGAATGTATATTCTTAATGCGGGAGTTAGAATTCTTTCAAAAAAAATGCTTTTTTATGATTCACAGTTAATTGTGTCGCGTTTCGTTAAACTTTACACTTATTAATTCTGATACATTAAATTATGCTCAAGTACAAGTTAATACAAACTTCTTGGAACATCCCATCCATCAAAGTCACAAACAATTAATGTGCTATAAAATATTGCAATATCACACCCTTTTAAGTTCTAGCTTGTTATCGAAAAAGTTAGTATAGAGAACAAAATATGCTGATAATTATGATTAGAGAATGATTCCGCATTACACACACATACAAACAGACAAATACATTGAACCTAATATAAACTAGCTAAGCCCCGCAGTGCTACCCGCAGTACAATAGTCGCGGGGAAAAAGGTAGTCTAAAAAAGTAGACTAATTACTCCTTATATCATCAGCTATATGCCAGTTAAAGTCCAGTCAAAATCAGTCCAGCCGTTCCAGATATTACAGCCGGAACAATCAGACAGACAAACAAACAAAAATGGTAAAAATGTTATTTTGTTATATGCACCGTGTATACATGCACATGCATTTAGTAAACAGCGGTTATTTTGATATTACAAACAGACACTCCGATTTTATTTATTTGTAAAGATAAATAGGTTCATTTCAACACAATTTAGTTAATTTTGTGTCATCTATTGAGGGGTGGAATAATTTGAAGTAAATTGACGATCGCACAAGAAAATTGGCATAATCAAAATAAGGATACGTGCCATTACTATTCGGTTAGCGTCGAAGTGTCGAATAATGGGAACTTGGGGTATATTTCGCGGTTTGAATGTAAAGTACTAGCGTGAGTATTCAGAATAAGGGCACAGGTGGACAGTCACACTAAAAGCCGATCCATGTAGCGTGCGCTGTTCCTCGACGCGTATCAAACATTTATCATAGAGTTTACACGCGGCATATATTATGGTTAACTGAGTATCTTTCTAGTTTAACACTGAAAAAATGATACAGCGACGTGTCTCGTTACCTTTAACCCAGTTAGAGATCGCGAGTTCCATTACATTATTTTTTTATACTGTTAGTAGCTTAAGAGTAGGGTTTTTATATATTTTTGTGTAAATAGAAGTGTTAAATAAGTTAGGGATAAAATAATGTAGTATATGACGACAGTTTAAAAAAACTTATACAATGAAATTGGTTCTTATTGCACCTAAATAACTTTAAAGTAGGTTGACTAGTAGGTAGTACTGATGTAAAGTGACTTGAACGTCTTCAATTCAGAAGTGCACAAAAGCTTTTCTAAACCCTTGAAACATCAGTATGGTCTTTTCATAATAATTTGGAGATCGTATCGGCTCGGTAAACAGACTACTCAACAGATATTTTATGCACGATAAAGAGGTTTTTATAAATTTTATATTTTTTTTAAAGTTTAGTCCTTATACCCAAAGTAAATAAACATTCCTAGAAATCTTGTCATATTAATAAAATATTTTCTTTGGCTTATATTATTTATCTGTATCGTGTTGCAACCAGGTATTCGATTACTTATTTCTATTGATGCTGACAAAGACAAACAATACCAACGTTAATGATGTTTCTTTGAATGGTATCAAATTCACGTCAGCCGAATACAAACCGAAAAATAGTAAAAGCTACAAAGAATTGCTTTCTGGACGTATTTTGTTTTAGATTTTTTAATTTTTGGAAATTCTGACAATAAAAATTTCATTAGTGACGAGCGGGTATAATTCTGCAATTATTTATAAACCGCAAGAACTTTAAATCTTTCATAAAATTTAAAGGTTAAGATAGCATTTTGATAGGCATTTTAGTTTTTACATGTTAATATTATTCTTTAAAAAACTTTACTTATAATATCGTTAGTAAAGTATCACGGTATTATATTATTGCAGTAAAGAATAGCATGTCTCTCCTTAAGAATTATTTGTTGAACCCGGGTTGAACCAAATGTTGGTATGATCTGCAAATATTTGTTCCGGTGTTTAGATGTTTTCTATGCGTAATATGTATTTACAAAAAAAGTAAATATGTATTTGTATCAGTGGTTTAGTACACATATTACAAGCTTTGCTTAGTTTTGGGACTAGATGGCTTTGTGTGTTAGATGTCTGAAATATTTGTTTATGATTCTCGGAACATCAATCTGATTATACGTGCAGTGTAGTGAGCTAGAAATATGACATCGTTTCACGTTATCCCCTCTTTAATAATGCCCAGTTTGTGGTGGAGTTTAACCATAGACTATTCTGCTAATAACAACCTAATTATACATTAAAAAATTTAATCTGATTATCTATACACAGACTAGTATGCCTATAAAGCATGGAAAATATTTAAGAGTTGATGAAGTATCTCAGTGGACTCGATAATTTTCAGGACAAAATATCGGAACCTTTAAGGTTTCTACAATGTTACTTTGTGCGTTTTGTTTCCATCTGTTGTATTTTCATTCGCTATCTGCAATATTGCTATACATGTCTATAATAGAGGAACTTGGCAATACACAGCATCTGCCTGCAGTACTTAGGCTATTTCTCTAGATGGAGTAGCGACTATTAGGGAAGGGAAAGGAGGAGGGGACCAGAATCCGCGGCAGAGCCTTTGCCTTAGATCGACCAGGTGAAATCCTTAATCAGAAGCCGCATCTCTGAATGCTTTTCTGATGGCGGGAAATTATACGAGAGGATACAGCCTCTCGTATAATTTCCCGCCTCCACCACTAATGTAGACTGTTCTACTTGACCATGACCGCTCTGCCAAGAGCGACTCGAGTCAGAAGAAGTACAGTATAAATCTCATTTAAATATTCTGCATTCATAAGACTATATATTTCTACTCTCTCTTAAAACACTGGAGTTAATTCTATTAAAATTGTCAACTCTATGAATTCCTAGAGTTCACGTAGCAAAGTGAATCCGCTCAAATGAAACTGCAAATGCTGTTTTCAATATCTTTCTCGGAAATAACATTTCGAGGAGGGTTTCAATTTAATAAGGCACGTATGAAAGGAGCGCTGTCGAAGACTACTTGTGACTACAACTAGATTCTTGAGATAGCGCACTGTGGGCGTTCGACAATGGAGCAATATGTGTTCACGCTTATATAGAAAATTATTTTTGCTAAATATTTCTAGAATATGAACTTATGTCTCGTGTTTACGTCGATATTATTCGATGATATTTTTTTTCTAAATAATGTATTTATTGATGGTTTCTGATTTTACTTACTCGGTATTTTCAACTTCTGTCCTATTTATCAATAATTATATAAAAATATTTATAATCATATCTTTGTCTAAGTCGCTGCAAAAACACCTGTTTTCCCCGTGAATTCGTAGACATATATGCGGGTTATCACGGTAAAGACTAACCTATGTTTTCTCAAGAACCGAAGTATCTAAATCATACCAAATTTCATTGAAATGGGTACAGTGCTTTACATACACAGTCAGATTTACTTTTGAATCGATAATATTAGGTATGGATTTCAGAAAGGTTAAATAAAAAAATCAAACAAAGGCAATGTAAATAAGTCGCTAAATATGATGCATTCACAACTAGTGTTTCAACTATCCTTTAATTTCATTCTTCGCAGTTATTTCCTTAAGCGTCGTGTAATTAATTGGAAACAAAAAGCGAATTAATTACTGTGACTTTATATTTAAATAAAATTAGAAGGTAGAACGCTTACTTAATAAACTGTTATTACATTGTTTATTAAAACAATGCTTAAAGCTCCTTGAGTACTATCTAATTTAAAAGGAAGGTCTTGAGTTTATAAGTCTGCGAGACTCATAGTTACAAAATAAGAAAAAGCATTAACCTAGAGTTTATTAGTCCAATAACTAGAAAACGAAAATTAAATAGAATTATTTGAGTGAGAAAGGTTTTTTAAGAGAATTCTGTTTAAAATATTTAAATATTTCGGATATCTAACACACAACGCCATCTAGTCCCAAATTAAACAGAGCTTGTGTTATGGGTAGTAGACAACTGATATAAATACATATATACTTTTTTTGTAAATACATATTATATTATTAGATATTATATATTATACAGAATACATCCAAACTCCGAAATAAATATTTGCAGATCATACAAACATTTGTTCCGACCCGTTAATCGAACCCGGGACCTAAATTATTTCAGTCCTGTCATCTTTCTAAGCTATTTCTCAAAATAAATATGCTGAAATCAAAATAAATATGCTCAAAATAAATATGGTTTTCTGAAAAATTGTTTTTTGTAGAACAAAAATTTTGTATTTAAATTAATTAATTTTTTTTTAAGTTTAAAGTTTAACTAAAATAATCGTCAGTAAAGTCGTCCTTGGTTTGTTAAGCAGACTAAAAATCAATGATATAAATACTGGATCAAGCTTCAAAAAACACATTCAATGCCGAAAAAACATCTAAAACAAAACCTAATCCACATATTTAGACGGTATGGTATGTGTATTCAAAACCGGGCACCACCCTTTTTCGTAGAGGGAGCAATCTTGCATTGAAAGAGTTATTCCGTAGCTCCGTATAGAGGGTGTGCACAAAGAGGCTTTTATCGCAAGCGGCCGCTGAGTGCCAGTGCCGACCGCAAACAAAATCCGACACACGATGAATACTCCTAAGTAGGTTAGAGATGTGATATAATCTCGAGATTTACGATACAGAAAAAATAAAATGGGCCACTGAATGCGCTAAGAGAGTATTATTATGTGTGAATGGATTTTATATGGGCTTATTATCCGGTCTGTTTCATACATAAATATATATAAAGAACTCCTTTATGACAAATAGTTCGAAGTAAGAATCAAATGAGTTTTATATAGGGCTATCTTTCTACTAACATAGCTAAAGTTCAAGTAATCAGATGTTATGTGTAGTATAAATGTTTGGAAACTTCTATACATATATGCGTTAGTTTATGGCTATTGGGTGTCTGATCATACGATCATACATACGCAGATTATTTTTACTATTTAGTATCTGTTATATGTATCTGTAAAAACTATTAACCAAGCGTGAATGTAACGTAAATAAATTCCATCCAAATTGTCTGTGAATGTTTAATCCACCACTGATCAAGAATATAGAAGGCCAGTACACCAATTCATCCCGTTTGTGTCCTAAGAATTGACTAAGAAAACACAATACATAGTACAACAGGACCGTAAAGACAAGGAAAACTTGATATAAACCTTTGTATAAACTCGACTGGCTAGAGTGGAAGCACATATAACCTAATAAACAAATTATTGAACTTATTAATATAAGGGCATATATAAATTTAAAAAAATAATATTAATGAACATATCAATAGAAAACTTAATAGATACCCTGTAAAGGGATTTAAAAAATATGCTTTACTTGAGTCAAGAAATTTGTTATGGAAAATGTAAGAGAAAACTTTGCAAGCTTCGATAACTGAAACATATTCTTTTTTAACCGTATGAAAGTAGAATACTTATGTGCAGAATAAGTACATTTCATTCAAGGGGAATAGACGTTAGAATGTAAACTTTTTTTAGTGCAGCGTGGCGCGCCAGTGGCGAGTTGCACAGATAAAATCTAGCTTTCCAAGAAAACACGCGTGAGAAACGTGCTTTTAAAAGAACTCGGCAAGTGATACCACTTTTTCTGTTGATTCACACTGGCTCCAAATACTTCAGTAAATAAAGGAAAGCAGTAAATCAGATTTTGTTAAAGAATTTTTTATTCTTTTGCATTTTTAAATTGTTCCTAATGATACAATAAAATACAATATACAACAATTATGTTCATAACTCAAACTACTCGTAATTATGGCAGACGTATTTATGCGAAAGATTTTCGTCTTGTTTATTTTAAGAACCTATATTATCTTCTGTCTGATCTAGAACACATCATTTGCTTATGATTCGTCTGTGCTAGCAGGTATTTTTTCATCATTTTCAAAAACAGGCTGATTTTATATTTTATCTTGTAAACTGTTGAAATTTTTGAAAATTTTAGGTATGCCTCTTAAAAATTTAGTGCCACATATCTGAGTAAAAAAAGCCATAAATTATAAAAAATAGTGCTAAATTCCCAATCTGGATAATTAGACCAACTTATTGAATCGGCGCTCATAGCCCAGTTGCACTCGGTGATTAGAAACAATCACCGAGGGTAAGCAACGATGGCGCAGTCAGTGCCTGGATGGGTGACCGCTAGTGGCATGTTACCATGAGCTTCTCCATGATTCGGAGGTCACGTTAAGCAGTCGGTCTCGGTTGTTATCATACGATAACAGTCGTGAAGCTTTGTTGAAGGCCTTCGGGCGGCTTAAAAACATCCAACGGCAAGATTTACGTAGCCACAACGTATTCTAGCCAGTCCCCAACCCGCACTTGGCCAGCGTGGGTATGTATGGCCTTAACCCTCTCCTGAGAGGAGACCCGAGCCCAGCAGTGGGACATTATGGGTTGTTGATTGATTGATTGATTGATTGAATCATTGTATTATAATCGGATCAAAATGGGTAAGATGATGTTAAAAAATGTTGTTATACATAATGAACTAATAAAAGTGTGTTAAAATAAAGTCTTGCATGCGTCCCGTCCCAGATACTAAACACGTAATAAGCTTCAACTGTGATGGTAACAAAGTCTCAACTAGTGGCTTCTTGGTAACTTTATTCTTTTGTTACGAGACCTAATATTATATATTTAAATCATCCTTCAGCATGCAATATATTATAACATTATATAAAATAATTAAATGAAACATAGTAGAGCCACTCGGTCACACAGCCATTTCAGTATAAACGGGCCGGCTCGACCCGAGCAGCACTGCCCTCGCATAAAGATCAACCTAAAATGACAGTATTCGTGCTGTCGTGTTACGGTGGTCAGTGCGAGGCCGAAGGCCAAAAAATGCAGAAGGATCAATCATTAGGCCGTCAAGGTGTGGGTCACCACGCTGCATTGTTGCATTGTCTACATTTGCAAGGAGTATGGTGACTAATACAATTAGATTATGCTTATACTTTCCTTCAGGCACATTAGAGTCACTTTGGCAGGCCCTTACATAACTAAAACTATGTAGAAATATTAGTTATGCATAGTATTAAAAGCCCTCTGAAGATGTACATGATTATATATTTTAATCAGGATCATTTTGTCACAGTCATTCTCGTCAGTGAGATTGTCAGTGTCTCTTTTTCTTTTATTGTCAATCATACCACTGACGTATAAAAATTATACTGTAAACCACCTCAAGAAAATTTTAAGTTCGATTACTTCTTCATCAAAACAAGCGCATTAAGACATTTAATGTACACTCGTCCTAATTCTTTCATTCAACGACAGACTTGTGTATCTTTTTTCCTCTATCTTCGATGTCACACTCGCGTTGTTATCTCATTTAAAACAATTTCTGTGTACCGTCAATGACAAATCATTGTCACGTACAATAGAATACGTTCAGTAACCTCACGTCTCTATCAACCGGTAATGTTGCGTCGTAAACGCACCAAGTCTCCTGATAAATTCGATCGCTTAGCACGCTCACTCTAGGGATTTCAATACACGGAATCGAGAGCTGAAATATATTAATCACTAGTCTCTTATGATGCAATATGGAATCTTCCTACTTATTATCATATACAAATGATTTTGTTAAGTTTATTTAGATTATACACAAAGTACCCTAGATGCAATGAAAGATGCTTTATATCCAAGCATCTTTGAATGCATCTAGAGGTTGTCTATAAGAGATCACCGTGAGCGATAAGACCACCAATTGTTACATACATATCTTATCACAAAATTCTGATGTCGCGCTGTTTGTTACCAAATCCCTCCGAAACCGCTGTTTTTATCCCTTTTAATGTTTATATGTACTTTTAATGAAAAATTAAATATATCAAAATTGAATATAAATTCTTTTTAAAAATAACTTGTATTTAGACTGGAATCTTAAATACGAGGATCGAATCAAGTGGCATATAATTGGAGGGGCCTATGTCAAATAGTTGAATGGCATAGACCCCATGATGATGATGATGATGATGAAATGTTGTTTAGGTACATTTACAGAGCTTCCTCAAAAATGTAATATAATAAAGAGCAGATGGATCGCCTAATGGTAAGCGGCCATGGGGTGTCCATGAGCGGCGGTAATAGCTACACCGAATAATAAAATAAATCGAGGTAAATCTCCTAAAATATTTGTGTAAATAATATTGGAATTATGTATTTGTATTTAAATAAAATTCAAATACTTTTTTATTTTATTGAATCGAAAGTTTTACGAAATAAAGTACTTTGCAATTATAATTGTTTCAGGCGGTTTTGTTTGTATGTTACTTTATTTATTCATTTAGGTATCTTAATACCTTTTCATTAAAAAAAATGAATTTGACAGCATTTTATTATACGAAGATTTATCATACGAAGAGCAATTATTTATAGAACTATTCAGTCATCTATCGGCATTACTATTGTATCATTAGTACAAATTAATTCAGTATCATAAAATAAGAAATTTCGAATTTAGACTCATTAATTATATATTTTTTTGCATTATAATTCTTTGTTTAAATTTATGCCTTTCAATACCAAATGAACACACTATTCATTGACATGCAACTCATCAGAGCATATATATCGATAACGACTGACTTAGTTTATTTCCTATAATTTCCACTTTAAGTACGGCCCTGTACGTCCGCACTCCAGGCCAAGTACTTGTCGTAAAATCTGGTTAAATACGAGACAGAATAGTTTGCCAAAGGGTCACCATATTAACAATCAACCTAATAGATGCTAGAGTCGAGAGGTCTTTGCAGGTTAATGTTCATAAATTCCTTAGTGCAATTTATATATGCTATGAAAATTTTACGTTTTTGCTTATATACCGTTGACCACAAAAAAAAAATTTTCAAAGTAAGTTAGTAATGATCCATTTCAATATATCGTTCATTATCACACAACTGTTAAATATTGTGTACATATCGACATATTTAGTGACATTTTGTTAAGAGCAAATGAAAAAAATTGTAAAAATCTATGAAATGTTTAAAAAAATAATATAATTTAAAATAAAATGTTTTAAGGTGACGTCCATATTATATTATTTCGGAATGTAAAAACTTATAATGACTTTTAATATCAGTCTCAATGAAATATACCAACCAAACTTACTTGATAAATGTAAAAACTTTTACACCAAAATGCTATCAATATGAAGTATGTTCAACAACAAGATCACGTAGCGCTTTAACCTTCCCTCGTAGCTGAATAGCTACACCGTGGCAGATAGCTACGCCGTAGAACGCTGTCTGTTTAGCCTTGTCATTACTGATAAGAGTAAATTCAAAATTTCGGTGCAGATAAGCTAATGAGAATAATTTTTGGACGGTCTCACTAGCATATTAAGCTAGGGGAATTCTCTTGTGTGTTCTTTGAACCTGCGGTTTATGGTACACGAATTTAAATAGACTTATTAAAATATAATATGAAATAAAACTTGCTCTTTAAGAGACGGTAAAAATAAAATTCAAAATAAATTATGCAGTTATCTTCTAGTGTGTAATGTAATGTAATTATTTTAATAATGCAGTATGTACATTTGAAAATGCTCGTGGATAGCTACGTGAAGAATACCCACTCGGTGTATTTGTGTAAATGCGGGGGTTAGCATTTGACTAAAAGTAAAATGATCATGAATTAATTATCAAAATTCTTTTAAAAACTTCTCTTATCAAAAGCTAAACTGAGACGAAAACGACACACCGCCTGCTTTGACTTTCATACTGACAATTTACAAATTAAACAAAAATAAAAGTCATTATTATCCTTTACACTTAAGAGCTATACCAATTACAGTCTTTCTTCAGAAGATATGATACAATCAAAAAGCAACAAAATAGGAGGTGAAGTAATTATAAAAAAATCTGCTGAACGTATGCCCGTTAACACAATATACAGATATTTCATTTCGATATTGTTGAAGTCGAGACGCCTACAAACTATCAAAAACCAATTTTGAACACCACATTACTTATTATCTAGTTTAAGGAGTTGTTTACATAATGTAATCGTGGGTAATTTTTTTTACTTATTCTTCATTATTACACCTGTGAGGAGTGAATCCCGAATCCCTTTCATTTTTTATCCATTATCACCCTTATCTTCAAATATTAAGAGATATTCAATATGCAAATAACATATTTCCACAGAGAACAAAATACATATCACATGTTACCTTCATAATACACAATAAGTGTGCAAGCTTACCACGAAAGTTTTTTATTAAAATATCCCTGCTTTTGTTCTACCGCAATACTCTCTGTAGCAGGTCGGTAAATCCTTATAATCCCCGAGAAGGGCGTCGACATTTCACTGCAAATACGCAAAGCTAACTCTCGTGTACTTTATCTAAATTTTTTCCTCTAAAAAACTCGGCCGTTACATCTCATGGGATTCCATCTACAAATTAAATGTAATTTTTTGCTAGGAATATAATTATTCTATGTTGTAAAAATGGCCGAGTCTATTCATATTTTCTGCCAGTACCATCCCTTCTTTGTAAAGGCATCGTGGTTTTCAATTAAATTTCTCAGTGCTTATGATACAGTAGAGTAATAACTAGCACTGAGATTTTCAAAATGATTTTTTCTTTAGTTGTAGTTCTTAATTTGAAAAGTCTGTGTAGTAAGTAAGTAATTTATGTCCACATGACCTTATAAAGTACTACTCCAAAAGAGTATTTTAAAATTCAGGCACAAGTTTTGTTTATAACGCGAAAACTCTTTAGGGAGACACTTCACTGTCAACACGGGTATAATTTTACCCCAACTTCATATCCAAAAAATATCAGTATAGAACTAAGTTAAAGTATGTTGCAATATTTTAGTATGCTAAAGGTAAATAAATTTATCAAACGGTAGATAGTAGTTGAGTCAATTTAGTGGACTCTATCACTATCTACCATTTGATAAATTATGTTTTTTAAATGATATTAAATATATACTTTATACTTCAGGCAGTAGAGCCACTCTGAGTCAAACACGAACGGGCCGATACGACCGAGGCGGTACTATGACTTACAGAAGATCAACCTCAAATTGCAGTGTTCGTTCTCTCGTATTTCATTGGTGAGTTTAAGATCAGAAATCATCTGTATTAAAAGGTCCAATGATGCAGAACCATCTCAAAAAGCCGTCATAGTGTAAGTCGCCAGGCTGTATTGTTACATTGTCTGCATTCGTAATGGGTTTGATGATCAAACTCTTCGATTCTGCTCATGTTTTCCATCAGAAAGAGAAGAGACCTTTTGGCTGCCTCATTGAAAAAAACTAGTGTCCAAATATCAACTACGTTTGAGTACTAATTTTTTGCACTCTGTTAAAATGTATGAAATCCATATTTCGAAATATATAAGTTTGATCGATCGAAGTAATGGATATCTTAATAGTTATCCAGAACTGGTTTTTTATAAGACTGTCCGTTACTTCATCGATTAAGCATTCGAAAAGCATTAGAGTAATTAATCTGATGCTTTTCATCACTATTATGAGGGAACGTGGCTAGTGTTCGTCTATAAAATTAGTGACTGTGACTTTTACTGTGATTTGTTAGATATATGGAATGAATCATCATTTAAACATTTTTATGCATAAACAATACCTATTGTAATAAATGCGAGTATTTCTTTTTATTAAGCTAAATAAATAACAGAAATAATTCAAGTAGTCACATTCGTATCTTCAAATGTAATAAACGTGAGTCGGCGTAACGTACGTCAACCGTTTGTCATATCAGGCAAGATATTAAGGTCAAGGAGTAATATTTGCTTTTTTGTGGTACTTATTTATAACACAGGTACAGTACACACACACACAGTGAAATAATCAAAACACCGTTATTATATTTTGTTGATATTGTCCGAATTCATCAAGAAGATTAATAGTATATATTTTCTTTGAGCTCAAAGAGGAATTATAAACTGTATATATCTGTATATATCTCTATCTAGACTTGCTTGTATGGTATCCATATATAATTATTAATGAACTTTCTGAGTGCAATATGAGAACTGAACGATAAAAGTAATACTAAAATCTAAGCTAACAAGAAGTACAGTTTACTCACTGCTATTAATAGCATTGCTTTCGTTAGAGACGATTCTTCGACGATTCAATCAATATTTCTTCGACAACAAGTAAACTTTGTGCTTTTCTTGATTATAATTTATATCTAAGCCAAATTTCTTAAATAAAAATTATTAAAAAATCACAGTTCTCTCTCTCTCTCTCTCTCTCTCTCTCCCTTTATCTCTCTCTCTATCTCTCACAGTAATACGAATACTGTTAAAAATGTATTGTATAATAAAAATTTTAGGTTTAATGCCAGTACGTACATGAAAGTTAATTTCTAATCGAATTCCACGTAATTAATAAACAAAGTTCTGCAATATTACGCGGGAAACCAGTAAGTAAAACTATGCTCAAGAGCGTCATTTGAACAAAAATTCATGGTACTGAGGAGAAAGCTATAGAGTATAAAAATAAGACTGTACTTTTCCATTATCTAAATGCCATAATTTAAGATTTTGATTAGGGTAAGAGGGATTTAGATATCTTGTTCATAATATTAACTTTAAGGGTGAATAAAATTCGTTCAATATTTTCCAGTAACTTCGTTTTTATCGTGATATTTGATTTTACTCAACTTCGAATGGAGGAGTATTATGTTTTTCGAGTGTATGTATGTATGTGTGTATATTTTTTTTGGCCTGTCCTAGAGCTTAAACGGCTTGTCATATTTATATGCGAGTGGTGTCATTAGATTCTTCTTAGTCGTGAGAGTGACAATGGGTACATTAAAATTAAAAAAGGAAAAATTATACGCAATTATACGTAATTACTTGTTATTCTTTAGTATGCGGTTACTTATGTTCTAGCAGTGGATTTCTATCGATTGAGATGATTACGATGATAGTATATTTATAATTATTTTTTGTCACATTGACTTTCAAAATATTGAATAAAAATAAATAATGTTAAAATCCGGTCAACCTTTTGAGAGTCATCATAATCATCTATAATATGTATCATACTCCACGTCGATTACGACCATGGTGCATCAAGTTTGAACATAAACCAGACAAATAAGCAGGAGATATTAAAGTGCACAACGAGTGCAATGCACAAGCAATCTCTGTCCCTTAACTCTCAAAATCCAATGGCTATACGATAAAACAATTATATGGGATTTATAAGCATAGACTTTTGTATACATTTTGTATACACATACACGTGAATGATTGTATGATAAAGAAGAAATAGTAATAGCCAAATAGATAGATGGTTTCTTTCTACAATTCAAAGATCACAAGTGCGATTCCGACCTTTCAATAAACAATCATCATCAGCCTATCCAGTCCACTGCTGTACATAAGGCTCTCCAATTGCACGCCACTTAGTTCGATCCTCGGCTTCTCGCCTCCAATAAACAATCACTAAATATAATTAGCGCCCATATTTTTTCCAGTTTTTTGCTGTTAGCAGTATTTTAAAGGAAATATAGATAAGGAGAATAGGTTAGAAAAAGAAATGAAAGTTACTAAAATACAGATGGAAAAAAGAGAAGCTAGAGCAGTATGTGGTAGAGTAATTATTTTTTTATTTTAAAGTCTGCCAACTGATTCTACTCTGCAGTATTTCTCTCTCGACACAAATCTCTATTTATGCTTTCCATCAGGCGGAAGAAAGTCACTTTGACATGCTCATACTAAAAAAAAATCTTATTATCATTTTAAAACACTGTATTTCGCATGAACCTTAAAATAATATTTTAATGTAATCGATCCCAAAATTGCTGAAAAGACCTGTAAAGAGCTAACAATACAAAATTAAAGAGTGTTTATTAGCATAATGTGTTCGTAAAAAGCTTTTGGGCGTTGTGTTAAGAGTAACGGTAAAATCACTTTCGCCGTGAGTTTTTACAGCATTTTATTGTTTTATGTGCCCTACCGCAGCCCATTACAGCACTTTGCGTGTGAATTATTTGGCAACTTGCTTGCCTACTACCTCCCATTAAAGGATTTATGTGATAGCCGAGCAATGTGCACAGCAAACAACCAAATAGACATTTAAATTCATGTCTCGAATGTTTGCAGTGCATATAAATATAATTTTTATATATTCTGATTAATGATAACGATATTTTTTTTATTATTATTATTTATCTTCATTGCGTACATATTACAAAACATTAAATAAAATGAGTGACAAAAAAAATTAATACAACAATTGGCGGTCTTATCGCTCACGGCAATCTCTTCCAGACAACCATATTAATAACGATATTAATTTTATAAGTGAAGTGAACATATTATAGTGACTAGTAGTCATTTTTTTCTTCTTCGTACCTTCCCCAGAGTCCTCCATATAAACTATACCTTTGCTAAATTTCATACTCCTCTAATTGATAATTTACATAAAAATGTTTTGCTTCACATATAAATTTATGAATTTCATAACAATATGCAATGTTAATCACTACACTATACTAGAAATGATATGTATTTTATAACTAAGTCTTTTTCAGGTATTTTACGAGTCGGACTTTACAGCTAGATGAGGCCGGTGTTGCCAAGATTCACTCTGGGAAGAAATGCCGAAACAAACCACAGAGGTATTTTTTTTAAGACCGTGAACATTAATTAAATAGAAATCTATGCGGTTCTCTGAAATAGAAACATTTTAACAGCAATCGTTGATTGAATCGTAAAATAATGTGCAAAAAATATCTACTTATAAAAGTTTGTTTTGTTGTAATTTTAAATGTTGTCTTACCGTTAGCCACTGCCCTCGTTAGAAATATGTCAACGATCAAAATCGACTTTCCACGTCATTGTTTTAAACGCCTTAACAAAATATTCAACATTTTCTAGAACCCATTTAAACTGGTATTTAAACATCGATAACAGTTATTTCGTGTGGAATTCGCTAACGATAAACGTCAAGCAATTCGACACAACATCTTGTAACTGAGACGCCCCCCTCTACCCGGATTCCAAATTTAAGCACAGCTCTATAATTCCTCCTTTATGCTTCCAAAGCTCGTATTAACCACATTCCTTACACCGAGGGAGATTTTGAATCCTCTTAGCTTTCCAACTATAATACCGTCGCAATTTCTTCTAATTATAACATAATGTGGCGTAGCGAGACCACTCTAGCTATCTACTACAGTTTTCAGCAACAACATTCATAAGCTACATAGCATAAAAGTGAATTTTCTACTTTAACATTCACGCTGTAAGAATCATAATTCCTTGTGAGTATTTGTCTTATGATACAGCTGTTGCTGTGGACACGCGTACCTTTTTTACGATAATAATATTCAAGTGGGAAGAGTAAGCTGACAAAGCTATAGATATATTATGCCATCGCCAGCAAACAACGGCGTTACATATTATATAAAGGACGTAATTATTCTTAATTGACTACGGTTATCGTACCCTTGGGGTAAGCTAATAAGTTGTTTATCTAGAAAAGCACTAAGAAGACAAATAATAGTTAGAGTAATCTTATGAAAATGGCATGTAATAAAATTTAGTAAACAATTATACGAGTAGTACTCACAAAGGATGTGTTTAGTTGAATAGTTCTATAAGAATTATTAATATACATAACGAAATTAAAATGAAGCCTTTCATAGCTCGGTAAGCCTACCAAGTTAACAAGAACTTCTTAATCAAAATATAAAATGAGCTTAGAGACGTAAAAAGGAAAACTTCACACGAATCCTATTGAGAATTTCTTAGAAAAGCTATTTTTGTTGCAAAATAGGTAGAAAATATTATTTGATTTGTATTGCAAAAATAAGTCATAACAGAGTCGACACCCTTTTGTTGTATGAAACAAATTGGAAAACCGTCATCGTATTTGTAACATGAGCACAGCCAAAAAACTAACATAATAAGACAAGTCTCATTAATAAATATATCAGATACATAGATAGAGTTATATATAATAGAAATAGAGTAATGGCTAAGGTACAATGATAGTGGTAGTAAAAATAATCTACAAAGCATATAAAGGGTGGCATTCGTGATGGCATTCGAAGTCGTCGTTTCAGAATGGCAGAAATGCATTCTCGAACAAAACGTTTCGATTCTTGCTTCTTGAGCCGATCAGTCAAAAACTGAATCTAACTACCAGTGCACGTGTTTTCTTCTCACTTTGATCCTGGGTCTTTTGAGCAGAGTATGAAAAATCATCTCACGAGGCCGCCGCAGTGTGGGTGGGCTTACTGCATTGTCTGCATTCACAATAACTATGTGGTGGCCTCTACTCTCGGATTCTACTCATGTTTTTCAACAGGCAAATCAGAATAGCTTTGGAAATAAAAGTACAATTTAAACGCTATAATACACCTATATAATTTGACTATCCTTTTCTTTGACTACTTAAAAGTAATGATCTAAAAAGAGATAAACAAGTATTATTACAATATACATAATTATCTATATTTAAATTACTCAACATAAATACTTTATTGTGTCACATATGACAAACGTTTTGGTAGATCTTTCTTTGCCCGTAGGTAACAAAGTACTATTTGTCCTCGCCTGCAGCACCATAAAGTATTTTGTTTGCGTAATTTAAATATACATATACAACATATGTATGTTGTGATAATATTTGGTTTCCTTTTTTCAGTTCTTTTAAGCATTAAGTTTTTTAGTATATTTTGTAAGTTTCGTAACGTTTTTTTGCAGAAAAAGGAATGGAGGTAGAGATGCCTAAGTCCATAGGTTATTTTTAGTTTAATGATCCGACAACACCTTTAAATATTAATTTATAGGTTTCAAATCTCGTAATGGTTGCAAATCTATTAATCAATTGTGGTCATGTGACGATCTATGAAATTTTGGCTATGAGTAAACTCAAACCCAGAAAGTTAATATTGAAATGCCATTAACAATTTGTGTTAAAATAGTAATTTAAACGTGATTTGATATATACATATTTTTGAAATGCTCTTTTTACGATCTTTCATTTGATACCAGTATTGCTAAGATACGAGGCAAAAACAAACCCACTTCACTTTTGATGCAGATGTGGGCACCATTTCCAAAATTCGTATAACCTATGTCTCTACCACAGTTCTGATGAATTCAACGACACCTAATATGTCAAAAACGGTCCAGCAGTTTGGGCTGTAGGCCGTGCCAAAGAAATGGATATACATACACACATTCATACATACGCTCGTAAAACATTAAACATTACACAATCAAGTGAAAATAAACACGCTTTTATTGTAACAGCATTTTAATATTGTAAACAGCTGTAATACAAAAATCATTCATTTACGTTTTGTTCCAGTACAGTGTTCTGTGGTCAGTTGGAAGTATACTGCGTTGCGCATTGCTCTGCATTGTAGCAGAATGCATATAATATGATACAATTATGCGACACAACGCTATTATTTTAGCTGTGAGCTAGAACAACGGGTATAAACTAAAGGAAAAATCATCAAAAAAACGGTATGCGCTTTTGTTTATTCTTTCATATATATTACTAGATTTTGCCTTATCACGGTATAGAACCAAAGTATCACTACTGCACTAATTTCAATGAAATTTGGTATGAATTTCATTGTAATCGGTACAGTGATTTAGCTGTGCTATCGTGACAGACAGTTATTTTTGAATTCGTGATATTAGTATTGATCGATTTATGTTGACGCAGTATATGCAACGACCTCTTTACACGGACCCTTACCTTACAAATCACTATCTGAAACCTGCTTAAAACTTTTGAAATAAGCTAATAAATACAGTGCACCTCGGTGTATCATACGGCTTGGCTTTCCAAAATGTTGGTTTTTGAGCACAGGTTAGATTTTATATTAATAAGTTGAAACTACAGTATTCTGTTAATTGGTCACCTTGAAGTTATCCGTTATTATTGCACAACTCGCTGCTCCTGAGTCCACTCCTTTATGTATAACACCACACCGTGCAAAACAAAGCACGAAGTTCACTTATACAATAGTTTCTAACAACCCAACTATAATAGTGACGTTCGTGCCTACAATGTTTTTGCATTATGCCAATACATAATAGCAAACAGTTCAATAACATTATATATTAAAATCTCATTATTACCAACTATGCTGAACAAATTATAAATGGTCAACCAAATACGAGGAAAGTGCATTGCGCTTTATTATTCGTGATGCTCATGTTCCGGTAGTATATTTAATGATTCCACATAAAGTTTATGATTAATACAATAACAGAATATTGCATACACGGAAAAACAATAAAAACGCAGATGTGTGTCTTATCAAAGTTAAGGCAAGACTAGATTTCGATCAAAGTATCTTCCTCAACAATCAAAGTATCACTATACTAAATTTCATTGAAATAGGTGCAGAGGCTTAAAGCGTAACAGACAAACAGTTATTTTCAAACTTATAATATTAATCTGGATGTAAAAATAGTAATAAAACTAGTCTAAAAAGCTAATCTTTGATACAGTTATTCATTTGTATTGAGCGTTGATTTCAATAAAAAATCTATCAGTTATAAATATAGCTCCGAATAATAAATATACCTAAACAAACAATGAGTTATAAAAAAAACAATATTTTGGTTATATACGTAAAGATATTTTTTTTCTCCTACTTAAATACCCTGCTCTATCTGAGAATGAAACCTGTCCATCCAAAAGCTGATTAAATAATAAATAATATATATTTTTTAATTCATTGATAGAAAAATTGATATGATGATACATTACACTTTCTTTGTTTTGTAATTTTTTAGGATGATATATTGTTTGTAAGCCCTGGTCGACAATTGAATTATTATCTACCTATCTATCAAGTGAATGGTAATACAGTACTCGTAGAGATTTGATGCAAATTGCGGGTCAAGCAATGTTAACCCGAATGCATCACAAGCGTTTAGTTAGAGAGTTCTCGGTAATCCGTTTTCCATTATCGCCTCACCCGTTCTCCACACAAATCCGATTCCTGATGGACACCTAGTTTCATCATTGTGAACATGTAACCTTTTGAACGTTGGCAAATAGGTTATTAACTTGCAAAACAGCCTTGCAAAAGCCTACATGTTTATGTACATTGTAATCAAGCTCAAGTGAGTGTAGCCATAATCAGAGAGCCCATATATGAAATTGTGTTTAATAAGCGCAATCGAGCTGGATTGAGATCGATGATTTGGGTTTGGGTAAATAAATGTTTTATATTCTAATGTTTTGGAGTTATATATTATTACAGGACTTTAAAAACATTACATTTTTCACTTTTGCATTACATTTCGGGTGTCTAAAAATGCTGTTTAAGCTTTACTGATATTTATTATGTACATACATAATCAAACAAATTTTCGCTTAGATTATGTAATTGGACTAATCCTATAAAAACAAAATTGTACGATTCGATATGATACTTGAACGGCGCTAAGAATAAAGATGAAATCTATGTATGAGAAAAACAAATAGTGAGAGTTGAAATTCATTGAAACAAGAAAATCAACGATAGAGCAAATATGGAGAATTTATTTTTCAGTTCAGATGTGTAGTTTAGATTTTGAGATTGAAGAACCATCAGCGACTATCATTATTGTCCGCACTTTGTCAATCCTGTTCATTGAGGTAAGGATTTGTGGAGAATAAAGAAATAAATACACACATAGTAAATTCCGACCTCTGCTAACAAGTGAAGAAAAAATTCCAACGCAATTACAATTGAAAAATGTTTGTTTTGTTGTTCAAACTGGGTTAGTACCATTGCATTCAGTTCAAGTTGGAAAATAACGACAACCTACCGAGTAATATTTGTCATACAAAATTCACTGAATAAATTAAAAATACATTGTTAGCATAACAAAATTGGCTGTGAGCAGTTGATGAAAGTAAACACTCTAGTACGGTAGGCGATATAATCCGATTTCCAATTATTATTAAACAAACGACCCGACACGTGGCTATACTGGGCAACTAATACGTATATGCTAATAAGCTAAATGCAGGGGTTCTTTTAGGCTAAGCTACTATTATTCAATTGGTGTAATAATCATTGTACACACAATTCTACTAAAATTCGTAAAAATACTCTTTTATATGTGTAGTGTCTTCTGGCAGATCCTTAAATCATCTTAAGTTGAAAAAATCCTTCAGATACGGATAGCACAGGACTGGATGTTGTAGAGAAACTTTGAGGAGCCCTATGTCCACCGGTGGACGTCTTTTGGCTGAGACGCTCCTTGTTACAGAATATTTCTTATAAAAAGTACTTAGCACGTTGATATAAAAATATTATGAATAGTCAGTTAATGACAGGATTCTCCTATAAGTTTATTGTTTAAGTTTTTTTTATTCCCCTATAATTTCATTTTTTTGCTGAACGAACACATATACATTAACGTGCACTGAGTACACCTCAGTTTCTTCTTCTTCCTTAAATTTAAAAACTCATTTGATCTCTATCAGAGATCCAGCAGGTCCAGAGACCATAATTAGCGACAAAAAATACCAGTAATATTTAGTAAGATCATAAGGGGGTACCGCACGATCTCCTTTGAGGCGGCCAATCTCCTAGCCGGAACTCCACCATGGGACCTGGAGGCGAGGGCCTTTACGGCTCTTCACCAGTGGCCTAAGGAGGCGCGGGAGTTGGGCATGAGTCCTGAGACTCGAGAAATCGAAGATCAGAAATTCCAACTCCACCAGGTACTCGTGGAGGAATGGAAGGAATGACTTGAGCAAACGAGCGCTGGGCACGCCGTGATTGCGGCGTAAGACCCGTTATAGAAGGTTCGCTCGAGAGGCGTCACGGGACCCTCTCGTGCCGGCTGACGCAGTTGATCTCTGGAAAGGGATGCTTTGGAGATCAACTAGGTCTGATCCGCAAGGATTCAACGCCTGAGTGCCACCATTGCGATGGCCAGACCGTAGACGCGGTGCTCCACACGCTTGCAGAATGTCCGGCGTAGGAGGAACCGAGGCTTGATCTCATGGCAGCCATCGGGGTGGGGGTTCTCTCGCTCGGTAACATGATTGCGGCCATGTTGCAGAGCGGAAGCGTGTGGAACTCCGCCATTTCTTTCTGCGAGAAAGTTATACTTGCCAAAGAGATGACGGAGCGGGACCGGGAGAGGTTCAGAACTCTCCCGGTCCGCAGACGACTCGGGCGCCGGTGATCACCAAATGATCTTTATTTATTATTGTATTGGCTCGCTGTACGTGTTGGGCAAACTGTAAGTGCGGTGAGCAGCTGATTAAATAAATAAATAAGCGCAAGCCTGAGGGTGACAGATTTAGCCATCTGTCGCCCTAGCAAAAGCAGGCTCGGGTGTAGTGCGCGAGCTTCGCAGCTGTCGCGCCCCACCTTTTAGGACAGCAACGGAGACATCGGGGTTTCAACACAGTAGGTGCCTGATGTACGTTGAAGTTCCAGGGTTTTCCTTCCTATGGTGTACCTGGTTCTCCAGCTCCTAGTACCCGCGATGGAGTGCGGTTTTAGTCGGTTCTAGTCCGACATGCCACATGACAGGAGGTGGTATCCAAGGGGATTAGCGCACGGGGAAAAAAAGAAAAAAAACTAGTATTTAGTAAAACACCTCAAAAGCACTGACGGGCATATATAAAATTAAAATCTCGAAGATCAAAACGTGCCTATTATTTCAAATACTATGATTTTAAACAAACACATAAAAAAACCTTTAAAGTGTACTAGTGCATAAATAATGCTGTCAACGTAGTTTTTTTTTAGTAAATGTTGGTTGGTTTGTTGTGGAACACTCTGCTCAATGGTAGGGAAATCAGTCGGCGTCCACTAATCGATCTGAGTGACCAATGGCTCGGAATATCGCTATTGTTCGATTTACACTTACAAACCTATGCATACCGTCCGACTGGTGTACTTCCGAATGTATACACCGTATATTGCGGTACGGAATTTGCGGCGGCATCGACGCTCCATATAATGTGTAGGTTGCGGAAGTGATTGATGTTCTCACATACTCAAATACAAACAGTTCAAAGCATAGTAGGTTCGTTGCACAAAATACATTGTACATTTATATTAGCAAAATGAATTGTATTCTTAAATGTATGTACATTTCAAATGAAGATAACCAAAGCTTGAACTTATTACCACTGTACTTTATATTATGGTATATTTATATGTGCTCGACATTTATTACTTAATATTGTTACTTTATATATTTTATATAATGTACTTGATATTATACTTTTTATTATAACTTCGAGAATAAGTAGCACCGACAGCGTGGGTTTGTAACCTATTTTCTTTTTTTTATTAATTTTAGAGAAATAATAATCTTTTATACTATAATAACTACCTGATCCGCCAAGCGTTGTTTTATCGCATATTTTTTTATAAAATAGGAATTGGCTGTAAATGGGTGAAAACTAACGGCTATTTTTATGTATTTTAATGCAAAGTCAAAAAACTTGTTCAAATAATATTTTTTTCATTTATTACTTTTTAAATTTATAAAATACGACCTATTCTCATACTTTTAGAATATAATCGGTTAAGTCATTTCAGAGGAGTTTTATTACAAACACTGTGAATTGTATTTAAATAGAAAATACGGATAGATTATAAAAGCTTTAAGGGTCCTAAAATCTAGGCAATAGGTCTGTTCATGGACAAAATAGTTGTAAACTACTAATAATACTATTTTGTACAGGTCCCTCCTAATTGATCATCCAATGCTAAGGTCGACAGCATCCAGTATAATGCATATTTAAAAAATTTGCCACTATAAGTACACATCGTGGATTTGTAATAAATATTGCGTATTCAGTTAAAACGTATAATCTTAATGAAGATAACCAATGTACTGAATTAAAAATATACAGGAAATTTAATCAAAGTAATACGATTTTCTGGTTATATTTTAAGATAGCCTTGAGAGAGATTTGGTTGTTTATTTATAATACTGACAAGGTGGCAGAGTGAAGTTATGAACCTTTGATATCAGGCATTACTTTTACTTGATTAACTGTTTAATGAAGGCTGCCTTTAATATCTACTATGACAGATTTAAAATAAAGTAGGTAGGTATAAGATTCTTTCCCTAGTGGCTTCGGAGCTTGATTTTAATGAAAAAAAAATCTGAATAAAAAATTTGAGCCGGGATTCTATGAAAATTAACAGAATCCCGGCTCAGAGTTCGTGTTCGTACGAAAAGTTTTTTGTTTTAATTTTAAAAGTAACTAGACACAAAAATACTAAATGATATATATATTTTATGATTCATTGCGTGAGATAAATGCACTAAAAGAAGCTGCTTGCTCTCATGAATCAATTTCACTAATTGATGTATCGTCTAATAAATTCTATGAATCCATTTACTAGTGTACATTACTTCATAAAATATAATGTAAAATTTTAATGCTCATTAATTTTAGCGACGTCTTTCTAAATGGCGTGACTTCTAAATACGTAGATTTAATACTGCGTTAAACTACAGAAAAATGCAATGCAACATTTAAAGACTCCTATTGAAAAAGTGACTTAAAGTATTGAAAAACTGCCATCGTTCCTTAAAAGCCCGTTAAAGATAATCAGCGGTTAATACTTCAAAATAATTCAGCAACCAATCGAGCTAAAACGTCACACCATAAACAATACAACACTCAACAATATTACGAGCGCTCTTTGTAAATACCGACCTCGTCATTATTTTAATGAACCAGCACAGACATAAATTCATACAGCCAAAGCCGTCACGGATCGACCGCATGTCAGTTTTCACTCTGGCTGTCATTGAACAATGTAACACTGCGTTATTAAGCTTGTACAAAGCTTCACTATGAAGTACTACATACAAAGCGACTACAAAGTCTCGCCGCTATCCCGCAATTATCTAAATGCGGTACGGTAAGTCCTTACTTTAAGGTTCATTATTGTGTCTTAATAAGTGAAAATTATCGTATTGAAATATTATGAAAATCGAAAATAATGGTAACTATAACATCATTTCAATCTTTCTTTATAATGAATATAATGAACTTGAGATAAAAGTAGTTTTAACCGCATCACTCGCGTTATGTATACTTATATTTAGTTATATAGAACGGTATGTATGCAGCAGTTTCAAATTTGTATTCAATTTAAGATTTTGTTATCTGGCATATCATATTACTGCAAAATAACAAGTAATAATCTCTCACATCTCACACAAGGTCTCTCTCGTCTGATCCGAAAAACTTACATGAGCATTTCTAAATACATACATATAACAGATAAATTATATCTAGACGCAGAACAAATAAACTTGCTCATTATATATTTATTCATTCTGATTTCGAATCAACATCTGCCTTAGTATTCAGAATCAGTGATCACTACCCCACCAATTTTTTGTTATGGTATAAGGGGGCAAACGAGCAGACGTATCGCCTGATGGTAAAGAATTACCGCCACCCATAGACACCCATAACACCAGAGGAGTCACAAGTGCGTTGCCGGCCTTTGGGGGATGGGGAAATCCGGCACTCTACCTCCACCTAACTTCATATTTAATTTTCAGCCTGAAAAAACCAGGTAAATACTTATACAGCAAATTTTCAACAAAATAACAACTAAAAATAGAGTAAAAAACAAACATTCAAGATGTCATATTAATAGAAAACAATTTGCAACCGTAGGTAGTTTTTTCCAACTCAATTTAAATCTACCTACGCAGGAAACCTAGATAATGCCTTTAACAATACCAAATATCTCGGCAAGTACACAAAGGAATATACCACCTCTATATTGATTTTTACATCGTTTACGTAGCAAGAAGAGTCAATATTCAACCTCCTTGTCAATTTAAAATCATGAGTAAGCAATTTGATTAACTTATGGTTCTTTAGAATTACATCGTCTGAACTGCACACTATAGATTAATTTGTACCAACTTCAATAATGTGACAAGACACTAATAATTTTTAGAACATTTTTTTTTACTTTTTAAACCGACGGCCAGGACCCGTGCCATATAACAAGCCAACACCGAGACATTTTTAAACTTACACAATCCACTATTGGACAGAGGCCTCTCAGAAAAGAGGTTTTGGGTTTCTATACCACACTGGCTAGACAGATTTATTTCAAGTTTTCCTTCTCTTTGTACTGCTGTTATCCTGCGTAATTTAATCCTTTAGTTGTCTATTACGACACCCATGGAGGAATATGGGTGTTGACACTCCGCAAACCTAATCCTATCCTATCACCACGAGGACAGTTTATCAGTTGGAAAATTAATTATTTATTTCAGTAGCTAAGACTCAAAAATGTTAATAGCATTTTTGACTTACAGCTATGTGAGTGGATTTTATCGCTATATATACAGGAAAGCAATCACAAATGTTTTAACGATTTTTGATTTTCAAAACTCCCCAAACTAGAAATTAATTAATAAAAATCACGAAAATTGAAATTAATGTCTTCACACACACGATTCACACTCAATAAAACAGGATGCTATTAAAAATACTCTTTAAAGGTACAATGTATTGTTTCTTGTCTAAATTACCAATGTAGTTAATGATATGAAACATATTATTATTTGGCCAATGATGCTAATCCTTTAATCCGTGCGATGATCAAGTAGAAAGCTTAATAACTACACCTTTGGTTTTCTCCACAGTGCTCTTGTCTTTATCTACTGGTCCCGGCATTATTCACGGCCCTCTTAAAATGTGCTTTTAGCCACCTCCATTATAATGCGATATCGTTAGTCTTAATTGTAATAACCACCACAGAAAGTATTCAAATGAATGAGCGTTTTTCTTATTTTCAGAAAATATCGTAAGACCACCTAAGATTATTTAGGAATACAATTAAGGATGTATTGTTATAAAGACGTTGAGACGTTGATGAATTGTATTCGATTATCATTCAATTTCTTTATATTCCAGCTGAATTTACCTCGTTTATATTTGTAAAGGTACATTTGACAAACAATTTATTATTAATACTATTTTACTAATTATATTACTCATTTTTTTACTTATATATTTTTGTTGACGTTGCTTAGAATCAAACGAATTAATAAATGCACGTATAGCCAAACTTATAATGATAGGTAGGGAGCCAAGCCGAGTCTCGGATAGATCCCAGCGGATTATACAGGAATTTAGCAGATTAAACCTTCATTACTGTTGTTCGGTAACTTGCCAAGAATGCCGACCGAGCTCAAAGCGAGATTTATATGACTCCATCTAGATTCTGTGATCAAAACATTCGAATACCCGCATAATTTGCCGAACGAGTGTTTTATGTAAATGCACTGTGATGTAGAATAACCTTATCCACTTCACGTGAGAAATGTGGTAATATTTTAAATAAAATGGCACCTCCGTCTATCTGGAAGAAGCCAGACGGATTTTGTTCACCACCCTGATTCACGTATATTGTATCTTAATTTACAATGTAAATAAGTATTATATGTAAACCTTCATGCATCTAGCTATAAGCACCTTTTTCGTTCGCTTTGAGTGGCTCCATAAGTATATGAAATTGGAAATACGAGCACCGAGCACTCATGGGACAGTAATGTTTTCTATATTTTAAGAGACAATATAAATTTGATGTCTTATATTTTTCATCTTTGCATGTTAAGAATTAAATATAAGAGAATATAAGACTTAAATACCAAGTATAATTCGCTTCAGATTCCTAAAAACTTTAAAGGTATTGGAAATCTTATTTGCTTTCGTTGCGAGTGGTTGGTATCTGCGCTAATGGCGGTGTAAACGAAAATGCTGAAAAATGGAGCTATTTCAGAGCTCAGTGTAAGATCGGAGACATCGGTAATAGTCAGCTATCTACTGGGAACGGAACACAGCGAGTACTTTAAAAGTAGGTTTAATCAAGTGATACTTTTCTTTTTTAAAAGTGCTCCACTATTCAGATGCCAGTAAAACAAACCGTTTATTTATTTTTATTTTTTATTTTATTTATTTAAAAACTTCATGCACATTTGTACATTGGCGGACTTAATGCCCAAGGCATTCTCTTCCAGTCAACCTTAGGGTGGTGTAGAAATCTTGTAAGGTAGGTGGTGCACAGAGGTAACATCATCAATAGAAAGAAGCTTTACACAGAAAAAAAAAAATATACATACATATACACACACATACACATATATACATACACATACATATACATATATATACATACACATACATATACATACATATACATACACATACATACACACCCATACACATATATATATATATACTGACACANCTTGGAAAAGCTCTCCTCCAAACTACTCTGAGCCACTTGGATGTCAGTGAGCTGAGACATTGTGATGGAGTATGCTACTGACAGTTGTAAGGGATTTTTGTTGATAAATTATAAAAACTGTGTATATAGGCTGGCAGGTGGTTAAAAACTTAAATCAACATATGTACAGTATAGCAACTTTAAGTGTTATAAAAACTATTCACTTATTAAATTAAATTTGCACTAATAAAGGTATAAAATATTCTTTTAAGTTAAGAGCCTTTAAAAACTGTGTTTACATAATTGCTAGGATAATTTAACTAAAGAGTGGTATTCTTTTCGTATATTAAAGGAAAAAATAGTTTAAAATTACATTTTATGTTAACTGACAAACTGTATAAAATTTTATCACAGATACAACCATCTTGTTAACCCCAAGTAAGTATTGGTCATCCATTGTTCCGCTCAGTTGCTGCAAGCATTACTCTTTAACTACGTCCATTGAAAAGGTACGTTTAACCTGTAAATTGCACTGACCACAGCACGATAGTCTATTAAAAGTTTCTAGCTGTGAGCTGACGCGCAGAATATTAAACACGAATGTTACGTCCCTTGAATATTTACTGAATTTTACTGGCTACATTATTATTTATCATGCGTTGTTATTTTAAAAAACTGTGCTATTGCCAACGCTTTGTTTACGTCAGTCGCGAACGATGAATCCGCGCTAAGCTGCACTGGATGCTACATAGAGACAATCTCAAATGAAGTGACAATATATGTAATATAAATACCTATTCGATCCCACTATCACAGTACCAGAACATTAGTGAGAGCAGAAGTCGCGGATATACCATACCAAATCTAATTTTATATAGTTCATAAAAAATTACATAAATTTTACTTACAACAACAATAACACAGTACAAAATAAAAATTATACTTTTATTTAAAAAAAATTACAAAACAAATTAAAAATACATCCGCTATTCTGTCGTCAGAGTGCCGAATGTCGCTATTATTTTAATTCACTGTACATTCGAAATGGTGACTTATTTTGTATTCAAAATAAACACAATCACACCCTTAACATCCAGATTGGTTTCAGTGTACAAAAACTACTAATGTTTCCGTGGCCACTCTTTTAACTATCCTAAATGGACCGATACTAACTTGGGGTTAATGTCTGAATAAATCAGGTGTAAAATCGTGCCGAGCAACGATATTTTTTACATAAAAGGCAATTGTTTTATTCTTATTTTGAACAGATCAGTATAAATAAAATGTGTTGATTATAGTTTGTTTATCACAGTCCCGAAGAGGCACAAGAGAGTTGGGGCCTTTCCCGTTTAGAGATGCTAGTAGTGGAAGCTGGATGGGTAAATTAAAAAAGTTTTCGTCTTGCAACCTTCGTTGTCGTCGGCATCTGTCCATTTCTAGTTGGCTTTATATATTGTTACCTAGAAAATAAAACTGAGGCTAACATTCGTTAGCGTTGTACGAAATAAAACATTATTCGGATGAAATATAAATATTGTGTTCAGCAGGATAGCAGTTTTTGAAGCAACTGCTTTATTAGTAAAACGCTATGACATTTCTTATCTTTCAAATTTAAAGTCAAAGAGCCAAAATATAAAAGAATATTATAAAAAATAAGCTACCTATTTTACACCATTTTGTATCTCTATATCTTCAGTGCCGACTATATGAATTTCAAATGAACCTTTTGAGCCAACTGCAGCCGCGCAGTGAGAATCGCATGCTGAGCTATTCATGCATTTCTAGTAAATTAACTATCTCTACTTACGAGCTGGGAGAAGGCAAAGTGTCGCGATTAACTACTAAATATTTCATTTCGTTCATTATAATTTTATGGCTTCTTGCCATATTCGTGTTTGTTCATTTTAACTATAATTATCTTGAGAGCAAAACATATATAAGTGAACAACTATTAATACCAACTTGAAATGTTATCTAATGAAGGCATAAGCTGTTTCATGAATCTATAATTTATTTCAAAACTTAAATAATTGTAGCCAAAGCTGTACAGATTATGAAAGGAAGGATTCGGCTGAAGAAACAGTCGCTGACATAGATCTCGTCATTGCTACAAAACCGGCCAATTGCGTGTCAAGCTTTGTATGGAATGTGGTTCCGTAATTATTCATTTCTTATAAATATTTTTTTTTATATTTTACATGTATATATAATAGGTCACTATTGTTTTATTATTTTTGTACGAAGTTTTCCAAGTGAATGCATTTTACAATCTAGACCTTTATCTTGTACTATTTAGATTTAAGCCATTTTAGTTTTCCTTTATAGTTCTTCACATGCACTACTATCAGGATTTTGTTGCGTCAGCTGTTTAGTTTTTAGAAAGGGGAGGACGCCCTGTTTTATAAAAAAATCGATTTAAAGTTGAATATTGCGTAAACAGATATCTAAATCATAGATCGTCTTAACCGCCTAACGATTTTTTTTAAAAGACTTTCTAATGATACACTATTGGGACGCGAGAAAAAAAGATTATCTCCACTTAAAGTTAGAGGAGAAACCCCAAAAAAATGTATTTAGCTTGATAACTACACATATCTATGCAAATTTTGCCTTTCTAGCATGAATCGTTCGAATGGTAAGCCGAGAAAGGATGGACGGACATAACAAAACCATAAGGGTTCCATGAATTGATCTACGAACCCTAAAAATCGGGTACTCCCTATACCTTACTTTACTAATTATCTTACTAACATATACGAAGTGAACACTAAGTAATTTATTACAGTTCTATCTGTTTTTTTTTCAAAATTTCTATTGTATTTTAGCTTAAGCTTACAAAAATATTGTTTTAGTGCACGCGGTGCTCACCTATAAGTATTTGTTACTCTATGCCACTTCATTCTTATGCTAAATTTCTTTTTACTGCTAAACAATGTATACAACAGTTGATGAGCCATTTGAATAAATAAACTAACCCGCAGTCTTTTCAGCAATTGAACGTACTTTTTAGATATTTATTTCCCTAGGCAACCAACGGCTCGTAAATTATTGTAATATAATAACATATGGTTCTTAAAACTAAAATCTCGTCACTTACAGGTAAACGCAACTGAAAATTTTTACACAATATATTTGGTATTATTATTTTTCCAACACCAACATGCAATTAATTTTCTTGCGATGATGCAACAGCTGCAACAGAACAAAAAACAATAAAAAACAAAAGGTATTCCAAGTAATTGCCTACGTATAAAAGCGACCAGACATTTTCCATTTTCTTGATTAATCTCTCTTATGTGAGTTGCAAGACGGAAGAATTTAATTAATTATGGTTGCCATGCTGCCATGTTTTATATATCTAGTGCCGTGCACTGCTAGAATCTGATTTAAAATGAATAACCGGTTTATTTTTATCACAAAAAATATCAGTAAATTTTCGGAAATTGTTCGTATCGACAAGACGATACGAACAAGTTCCGAACCTCATTAACAGAATGGAAATTAAAAAAAAAGTAATTAATCGGAAACTTCATTAAAAAAGTGAGTGAGATACGTCAAGATCTATGCACATTGGGTCCAATGAATATTGAGCCATACTGTACGAAAATGTACGTCTTATAAAATATTTTGACGTCGGATATTATCAAATTCCAAATAATAGGCAGGAGGAACATTACAAACATGAAACGGAAATAACATAATTTACATCCTAAAACTATCACCCTTATTTATCGTATCTTAAAAAGTAGGTAATTAAATAACAGTGATAACTTGATGATCATGTTTCTCAACCATTAAAAGAATTATTTAACGATTTATCAACCATTCACAGACGTATAGGGGACTAACCAGCCATAATTTGACGATAAATCACGCAGAGACAAAGCTGCAGGAAGGTGGCCATGCGTGACATCGCAACGATGCGACCAACCGCGCTGTTTGCGAACAACGTGCCGGATGAATCGATTCAATCGTCTGAATAATTCGAATACGGTAACACCTAGGCTGTGTATAATGTTACCTACGCCTTTAGTTTGCATTGTGAAATTATTGGAACTATTTTTGGACACTTACGAGTATATTGCGTTAAATTTACATAAACTATAAAAGATATTTTCAGTTTGTATTAAGTAGTAGAAGATTAAAAAATATTTTCTGAAGTTTTATTTACAAAATATGCAAAAATTAAATAATTCAGCATAACATTACGGGCCAATTAAATACAACAACATTTTGCACACTAACTACAACTAACAACAATACACTAATATAATAAAACTTAAAAAAAATCTCAAAGCAGTGCTCAACGTGCCTAAAGAAGCTTTCACTCCAAAAATATAGATCATGGAAGCATTCGGTGACGATGACACGACTCGCATGATGTTTATTTACCCAAAAAGTGCTCAACGCGCCTAAGGAAGTTTTCACTTCAAAATAATCAGAATAATTTACCAATGACTACTACCAATGAAAACTATTTAAATATTATTTTTTCAACTGAGCGGTACGGAATTTGTACTCAATAAAACGATGGGTAGCATGCCACTGGCGATCACTAGTGAATAAATAACGTGTCACGCGTAATTGCCGGTATTGGCGCGTATTAATACATCCATTACGGTACAAACATAAATCGTAGTAGGGGTTAGCGACAAATGCCCGGTTACGCGCCGGGTAGCCATTTGCCATCCCACTAAGAGCTCTCATACTTTCTTTGTGAAGCTACGACTTCATATAACCGTAATTTGCAACACTTTTAAAGGTGTTTCGTAAAAGGTCTTTTTCTTAAAGGACTAATTTTTCTCTTCACTTTTTACTTTCGTGAACACACGTCTACTCCTTAATATGAACTTCAAAGACTTATTCAGAATTAATCAAAAACATAATAGAACAGTTTAAAATATTAATTTTAACCACATTTAAAGTAAAATTCCAACATATATATGATAAACTATAAAATTATTGACGCAGAAGCGTCAAAAAATTCGTCCGCGTCATTGTTTAGCTTTTAATAAGATTCCCGATGATGTGTATGAGTAATGAACAAATGCGAGTCAGTTTATTGCTTTGAAAGTTTCGAAGCAAGGTAGGCAATAGCATTATAAGACTGTCGATGGTTCTGTATGTGGGAGAGCCACGCTTCAGCGTGAATGGGCCAGCTCGACTGGAATGATACCACGGCCTTACAGAAAACCGGTGTTTGTGTTTCACCGAGTGAGGAAGGATACCGTAGACCCTTATCCAAACCCCTCCCCAAACAAAATAGATAGAGTTAATTTCAAACATATTATGTTATTGTGAATATTTTTTATCCGAAAAGGTCCTAGGTCCAATCCATAATGCAAATGGTACACAAAGTGGAAACAGCATAAAGTAACAAATAAAATAAATAAAAGAAGCTCCATTATTATTAAAGAGATAATAAAAATTTAATTCTTTGTTTTTACCTTTTTTTTAACATCACAATTATTTTTATTTTTTTAACGTCATATTTTTTTAACTGTTTTTTTCACATCATATTTCTTTTTTCTTTGTATATTTACAAAACCAACTTCTTAGTCCCATTGTTTCCTAAATAATCTAAATCGTAAACTGTTATGTAATTTTCTTTTGCTTAATTTCATTACCTGTAGTGTTGACTGGTGGGTGGTGCGGAGTAACTTGTTCGTGCGAATTGAGTAAGATTGCATTATTTAAAATATCATTCGAATATTTTTGTTTGTTTTATATGTTTATTATTTAACATTTACCTTGTATATATATATAAATTTGTTTATATTAATTTTAAAGTGATGACAACCTACAATTCTGATTCTGAAAATGCTGCGTACCAGTCTGCTATTTCCTCTGACGATGACAGTTTTACCTCTTTTAGTGAGACATTGGGTGATCACTTGAGGTCTACATTCGGCAAGCAATCGAAGCACTTGTTTAATGTTTGTCATCTGAATGCACAGAGTTTACCCACTCACTTTGATGAATTGGCGGAGGCCTTCAATAACACTAACGCACATGCTATCCTNTAAATAAATAAATAAATTCGTCAACAGTGCTAGAAGCCTTTTGAAATGGCACATAAATTGGACGAGCTTCATTCGATCTCCTTGGTACGGGAAACAATACCATTATTTCTATAAAAACAATATCTGATTGCATTGTTATCGAAAACGTAACCTATACAAAAGCTTTGTTAGTGAAGTGGTGTATACAACGTATTCGAAATATTTCAACCAATTAGAACAATCATGCCGCATTCCTCGTCATATCGAGTGGCAATTATAAAGCTGACATAGTATGTTTTGAACTATGTTCCGCTTGTAATTGACATATAGTCAAAAGTAAATAAATTTCTGTGATTAACATTCGATATAAATACAGAAAATTATGTTAGTATTTTTTCTAATAATATTTTTTTTCTACGGTTCCTCCTATGTGTATGTCGGTTTACTTTGGTAAAGAGTAGCCTGTATCTCTACGCCAAATTTCATTGAAATTGTAGAGGAACGGGCCATGTATTCCTCTAACACAAAGAGAGGATCCTCCGACCAGGCGAGGTGATCATGGCTGGCGGGCCACTGCCCAACGGTTGACGTTGGGATGTTGTATATATGTTAATCGGCGTGAGAACTTCTATTGTGCGATTTAGGATTGGTAGCTTCTTAGTTTCCTTCGTTACTCCGTAGTTCAGTGTATCTTCGGTAGATGGTGCTGTAGTATATTTCTATTGCGATGTATGTGGAAGTCGCCACAAAATCTATGGTTTAGACGTGAAAGCGCAACAGACAGACAGAGTTACTTACGAATATACTAGTTTGAATTATTTTTTAAGGTTTGAAGACTTTCTAATACGTTACTTAACACGTTTATTAATTTAATAAGCAGAAGCAATACATTATACTTTATTACTGATATGCTTAGTGCTTGACATGACGGCCTGAAGTGAGACGTAAATTATTTCAATTTTTTTTTTAATGTTAGTCACGTTCTTTTTTTAGGTTTCGCAAGCTTTACGACGCGTCGCATGTAAGTGCAAAACCTCATTTTTTACTTCTTCAGTGTATTATTAAATGTAAAGGACGTAGAAATTTACAAATAAATATCAAATTAAAGGACATAAGTAATTTTTATGTAACTGTATAGACTGTATTTTTATACGTAGGAGTAAGTGGCTTATGCATGTTTACGTGTTTGAGTTAGGTGACAGAGAATATGTGTAGGTCTGTCTTTTGAGTATATGTAAAATTATTCCTTATATATATTTTATTAGGTACTTCGTTCTATTTATATCAAAATAAGCAATTTTTATTGTGTTCGGATTCTTTGAAACTGCCAAATACCAATAGAAGCGATACGTAATTGAAATTATAATGTTTCTCGTATGTATATTACTACTGCCTCGGTGGCGTAGTGGTAGCGACTACTATCCATGAGGTCTCGTGTTCGAACCCTGGGTCGGACCAAATGTTTATATGATCTGCAAAATTGTTTCGGCGTTTGGGTGTTTTCTATGTATAGTATGTTTTCTATGTATAGTATGTAAACAAAAAAGTATGTATATGTAACAATATCAGTTGTCTAGTACCCATAGTACAAGCTCTGCTTAGTTTGGGACTAGATGGCGTTGTGTGTTAAAATGTCCGAAAATATTTATTTATTTTACTAGATGACTTACGCAATTTCGTCTGCATCTCTTTTCAATCATGCTGGGCTCTTATTTGTTTAAACGTGATATAAACCATTCTAAATTAAGCACGCCAGCAAAACACATTTACAAAAACGTGAAAATCAATCAGATAGTTTTAGAGTTCATCCACCAGATTTATAATACACTTGAACTTTTATTTTACTATTTTAAATAAAATTAATCTGACCCGATTTTCCCTATGGCATTATAAGTATCTTTGATGCCTTAGGTTGAAACCGCTCACAATATCTTTAATTAAATAGTCTAACAAAAGTAGAAGTGAACCTTATTTCAAAAGTATATTTAACAAATTCTACCAAGTGCCTACAACCGAGAGTACAAATCAAATACATTTCTATTTAAAACTGATAAGTATAAATTAAGGAATATAACATAGAATTTAATATATTCCTCTCACGCAACAAAAGTACAAGTGACCCATATTTCAAAAATATATTTAACAAATTCTACCAAGTACCTACAATCGAGAGTATATATCAAATCCATTTCTGTTTAAAACTGATAAGTTTAAATTAAGGAATATATAACATAGAATGCAATATATTCCTCTCACACACACTAAATACAAACTTTTCCCTCTTTTTGCTAACATTAATTATTCACTCATTTATATAAAGTAAATTAAGATTATTTATAACATATATTAGGCATTGTTAATAACCAAAAATTCTACTACTAATTAGAGTACATTCTAGAATTAAATTTACTAGTACTTATTCCATTGTTTTATTTATCTATGTTTACACCTGACCGGTTTCGCCTTATGGCATGGATACAAAATATATAAATAAAATAGTAGGATGAGTACAAGTGAATTTAATTCTAAAATGTCTTGCAACGTGTTCCATCAAGTGCCGACCGTTGAGAGTATAAATAATATAAGTGACTAATTGGAGTGTTTCAGCTGAACTAAGTTTACGATTCCGTTACGTAAAGTAAATTCTATCGATATCGTAGTTTATTGCAGGGGTCCTCTTACTTTGTAGTGCATCGTGCCGTATCTGTCTTCGCGGTTTCATCTACAGACTTCCATCTATCGACTGCACTCTCATAAACTAATGAAGGAAGCGAGGCTTTTATGTTTGTTTACACTTTAGCTTTAAATACGGGTCAAGTTATGGTAATATAAAAGTAAATGAATTATTAAAATATGTTGAGAGAATGTTCAAGAGAGCGCGTCACTCGCGACACTATAGGCTCATGAGTGAGCATGGACAAGTTCTAAAAGCACCCTTATTACAATTTCCACTTCTCTTAATAACCCCCCACATGTGGCCACGCTGCATGTTACACGTAATTTCGCATATTTTCACGGTTAAGTACACTTGTATAGTAATATATGTGCATTAGTTACGAGCTTCAAAGAATCGCGTAAATGCTGAATGGCTGTAAATTCTCTAGAAATAAAATGGCGTACTTAACTCCTCGACAAAATGTGCTGTTGTTTACAAGTACCTGTACGAATGTTCTTTTATTTTATATTACATATTTTTAATGAGAATACGTTCCACGAGTCAAATTATTAGTTCCTAAACAAAGACTTAAATACCTTTCAAGATCTGAAGATCGAAGAATGCAAAAGTAGAGTCTATATTGTAGTCACTAGACTGCTAATTAATATAGTTTTTTATAGGCTTACTACCCAATCGAATAAGATTGATTGAATCAATGCCAATCAATCAAATCCAATCATTTATTCACTGAAAATAAGGTCCAAATAGAAGATAATTTCATTTTAGGTAACATGAATAAGACATGGAAATTCAATCATTCCACTACAGGACAACATATTTTCATTCCAATTACACATCGGACAATATTTATCTGCAATAATAGATAGATAGATAGATAGAAAACTCTTTATTTGTACACCATATTACAGATAGTAAAAATAATGATTCTGCATTTAATGTAAACGTTATAACGTAAATCCAATCTTCATTTTTAAATTAGAAATTGACAATCTGTACTGGATATAATAATAAGACAGTTAAGTTTTCTACCTAAATGTTGGAAAGTCTAAACGCCAAAGACCACTTAAACAGTGTATAACAGGAAAAATCATGTGACGGCTCTATAAAAAGCCTGTCAGTAAACATTTTTAAGAGTGTGACTTTAAACAAAGTTTCATAGCACAGACAATACTGTATTGTGACATGTAGTGACTACGTCGAGGGGCGAGACAATGCTCTCAAATCAAGTGCGCTTGGCGCGTGAGACCACGAGGGCACTTCACCAGGCTTACTAATGGCCACTCAGGAACCGATCGATCCTGCAATTTGTTTCATACACATAACATCTCACGGTTATAAAAGTCTCACATGTACAATCATGAATGGCTTAGGAAATTTGGGTAGGTACTGACTTGATATTGGACCATTTTTTATATTACTATAGATTTATGAGTGGGCAAAGAAATAAAAACATAGTTTTAAAACAGCAAATGACAGGTTTTTCAGACTGTTATTTTACGAAAATACGCCAAGGATCATTTTTAAAATGTCGGTTTCCTGAAACAAGAATTCAGATTAGGAATCTTTAAATTGACTGATCCTCTAAAATTTTTAAAACGGTGTAAAAATTGTACTCTATCTGTAAATAGCCACAGAATGAATACAATCTTTTCTTTCATGATACGATGACCCCAGACCCGGCCGACCACCAACTGCAATAAATCATGAAAACGCCATCGGGGTAGCTTGGCTATTGCGAGAGAATAGTCATATTACACATTGAGAGATACAGGTTAAACTAGACAATCGATCACAAGCTGTTTCCACCATAAACTCCTTAAAGTTAGAAAGCTTTCCTCGCGATGGATACCTCATTCTCTCTCCGATGAACAAAAATGCTATTGTCTTCGTTAAACGTATCCTACATTCTTAAAACTGACGAATCATGGATATATAGCTATGATCCTCTCAAGAAACAGCAATCCACGCAATGGGTGTGTGAAGAGGACGATTTGCCCACGAAAGTTATTCGCGATCGGAGCGTTAATGAATAAATGACAGAAGTTATTTTTCGACCCAGTGGACTAGTAGTAGGAATTCCGCTAGAATATCGTAGAAGAATTACTGGTGGAAAGTATAGCGAAGTTTGTCTGCCTTAAGCTTTCGGGGAATTAGAAAGCGAGCACCCAAAGGAGCGTCAGTGGAATTCTTTTTCACCAAGATAACGCGCCCGCTCACACAGCTGCTAAGTATGATAACTATTTGACTACTACAGGGGTACAAATGTCACCCATAGTCCGTGCAGCTCAGATTTAATGCCATGCGATTTTTTTTTAATTTCCCAGGACAAAAAATGCTTCGTAGGTGAAAATTTAGCACTGCAGACGAGGCCGTCGCAGTATTTCGACGGTCATTTTTCGACCTTCGGCAGGACAAATGTTTAGAAAGCTGGTTCGCCCAAATGCATAAGTGCATTGGAATTGGAGGGAGATATTTTGAAAAGCTATAAATAAACTTATTTTTACGTTATAACTATTTTTCATTTTACTATTTTTGGAACAGCGCACGTATTTTTACAAAAGACGCAAAAGTTTTAAGCTCTTCGTTGTAAATAGACTATTTTATCGACTTTTTTAAGCTTCTATATTTATTTAGGTCATGCTTTAACTAGGGCGGCTGCATTCACGTGATACGGGAGTCACAACTGAACTGCTACAAACTCAGGATGCATACTATTGAAAGAGCGCGTAAAAACGTTTTTATTTTAGATTGGACCGTATTAATTTCTTCAAATAGTCGAAGAGCCGGTGAATATAGATTTACACCCATCAGCTAACCAGATGAGATATTTTTTTAAATTTTATTATTAAATTAATACCAATGACAGTTTGTATCGTTTCTCTTCATAGAAAATTAACATTTGAAACTAAATTTGGTTGTTTACTAGTAGATAGATTACTTGAAAAAAAAACGATTATAATTAATTTAATTTTAAAAATAGTCCTGACCATTTAATAGGTTTGATAACTAATTAATCAAATGTAAAAAAATATTTTGTTTAATGATCAGATGGGTGTAATTTATTCTTCACCGGCTCTTGTACCAATAAAACCGTATGCCAATTCCATTAGCAAAATTTAACCATATTTAATTTTAGAAACCATCATGGGATGGCTCATTATAAAATAAAATATGGTAAAATCTTCATAATGATAAACAAAAAAATAGTAAATATTCATCTACATGGTTAGTTCTATATGCTCTCTTCTACAGTTAAGTGTAATTTCTGACGAGGCGCCAACATAAAGAAGGCGTAATACAAAAGGCAGGTCACACAGGCTCGCTGCAGCAATCAGCTAAAATGGAGCCGACGATTATTTAAACAACTTTCTAAAGCTAGGAAGTTTTGGGAATGCGTTGTTATTTTGGACCATTAGTGTCTTTAGTGTTAATTTTTTTTAAGAATTACGTTTTGTTTATATACATTATTTATGGAAATCATGTTAATCGAATAACTTCATATTAGTTTTAAGCATTTACAGTGTTTGAAGTTTCTTTTGTTGCATTTAATCTACGTGATAAGTTATAATCATGAGAATAATAGATATGTTGGACTATGAATAAGTATTTATATCAAAATTTATAGTAATAATATTAATTAAAACATTGTTTCTAAATATATGCGAATAAAGTTTAGAGAAATAAAATATAATCGCCTAGAAAAGTTCAATAAATCTTAAAGATTAGACTATTTGTTTTAAAATGTACATAATAACAATAAAACTAACATACCCTTTTTTGGCCAGGAAGCATATTAATCGATGGTCATTATTGGAACTCATTAAACAAAGTGGTAGTGGTGGCGGAAACGGAAACGCGCGATGCAAAGCGCCAAGCGGATCCGGACACGTTCCGGCCCGTTATCCGCACGAGCACTTCCGGTCAATGCACTATCACTAGGTACTACCTCTGCCTCCATTGTTCGCTGTTGAGCCATTTTTCAGTGAGAACGTAGTTTAATTTATTTTAAATAGCCGTTTCCATAATTAAGACTAAATGAACGTCGTATCTAATGTGGGGAATTACCCTTCAATATAACCACCATCCTCCACAAAGAGCGCTATTTTTTGATAATTAGTAAGTAAAAAAGCCAAATAAATTTTCCCCGTGGGATCTGTTCCAGATATGCCATTTTAAGTAAAAGGCCTATTATTGGTACTTGCTATATTTTATTTATCAAAAAATACAGACGACTACTACGGATCCTTGGTACATACTAGATAAAGGTTAAGGTTGATCCTTTTTTTGGTGTCTTGTATAATTCCTGTATTGTATTATATTTTAAAATTATTTACCTTATATTCTATAAGTTAAAGTGTAAAATTGCAGTTAACGCGTAATTATTTCGTCATCATTCAGCACTAGGCATTTTCCTTCCCCTGTCATTTAATTGCGGAGTGGACTTAAACATCCATATTTTATGGTAGCTTTTTCTAATCGCTTTATGACTTTAAACACATACACACATACTAGGAAACACATGTTAAACGAGTCGTTAAAGGAGAAAGTTACGACTTCATAGTTTATTGGGCCCAGCTGTTAGTTCATTCGATCTTTATTTGTAAGAGTATTTTGTAAGAGCATGACGTCACTGAAAACTATCTTCTTTGTCATTTCATTTCTTATAAAAACTATTTAAAGACTCGAATAGTTTTTATCTGGTTGTAGTAGCTTTGAGTAGACTTTCCGGCGCCTGTCATGGTGCGTTAAATTTTCCAATATTGTTTTTCTGATTTATAACAATCAGTAGATTAAATATTTACAGTAAATAAGTAAGTAACATTCCTGTGCCTTTTTTGATTTGTAAACAATTTTGAGACAGTAAACTTATTATTATTAAAAAAAAGCCTTTTATAAATCTTAAGTTTCTTTACTTCCTTAAATATATACTTTTTTCTGTGAGACTCTGCCAAAATGACTCTACTCTGCCTGATGGAAAGCGTAAACAGAATCCAAGAGTGGTGGTCACCCTACTCATTGCGACTGTAGACAACACAACAATGCAGCATGGCGGCCTCGCCTCGCTCGAGATGTCCCGTTTGTGCTGAAATCAGTGTGGATCGATTACCTAGCCCTACTTTAAGTAAGCAACACGATATTTGACAGAAAATTTCTTCACTTTTAACTATAAAACTTGATAGATATAGGTAAAAGTCCAAAATCTGAATCTAGTTTGAAAAATGTTTAAAGTTTTTAAAATTGAACAAACTCTTGAACTGAAGAAACCCACATCAACACTTTAAGACAACTTCGGCATTAATCAGCCGCCTGTAGATTTAACTGAAGCAATAACATTTGCCCGTTTTGATTGATCTATAACTCCTTCTTACGCAGCCCCGTCAATCTTAATTATTCATCTTCAAAGTTCATGGTTGGCATTCCAGCCCTTGGCAGAGCTTTTACTCTGCTAAACATAGATCAATTTTTAAAACTTTTCAATCGGCAGATTATCTAATAAAAGATATTTTAACCTTCTGTTAGCCATTGCTATCTTTACGATAATTTTAAAAACCAAAAATCTAAATAACTCCTGCTAAAATGTGATATTATATTTTGCAGATTATTTTTCTATTTTTTAACTACATATTACATGAATAAAAATTTAATTTTAACCTTCTGTTAGCCATTGCTATCTTTACGATAATTTTAAAAACTAAAAATCTAAATAACTCCTGCTAAAATGTGATATTATATTTTGCAGATTATTTTTCTACTTTTTAACTACATATTACATGAATAAAAATTTAATTTGTATATAAATATTTTAAAATACTTTTGGGTAACATTTTCTGTATAAGTCGGTTTCGAAAACTTAGTAATTAAATTTAAACAGAAGAATACACAACACAGGTAAAATTGGCAACTTTACCTACTTTTAATCGATATCTTTTTTTTAGATAATATTGCATATATAATACTAATTTAGGTCAAAATGCTTATTTCAAAGATTATCTTTACTACCAAAAAAGAATAATTCAAACCAGGAGATCTAAAAATCACCGTAGGTATTGCTGCCACTTTTGAGTCTTTTTAATTTTCATACAAAAAGCTTTATCGCTTAGGGTTGTGAAAATATAAAAAATCAGGTGTTTAATTTTTTGTTAAGAAAGTTTTTTTCTTGTCACAAAATATACCAGCCTAGGTATATTAATCTTTAATTAAAGAATAAAATGGCAGAACCTCTGAAAGAAATCAGTCATTTTCAGTTTTGTGATTAGCTATAAAATAGATTTTTTATAAAAAAAATTACATCTTCAATGGTTTTATTATCTAAACATCTATTTAATCACTCTGCACAAAATAACTAATAATAATGATGTTAAATATTCAATAAATCAATATATCAATAAACAACCCATAATGTCCCACTGCCGGGCTCGGGTCTCCTCTCTGGAGAGGGTTGAAGCCATACGTCCCCACGCTGGCCAAGTGCGGGTTGGGGACTGGCAAGAATACGTTGTGGCTACTTATCTTGCCGTTGGATGTTTTTAAGCCGCCCGAAGGCCTCCAACTAGGCTTCACGACTGTTATCGTAAGATAACAACCGGGACCGACTGCTTAACGTGACCTCCGAATCACGGAGACGCTCATGGTAATGATATAAAAGTTCAATTCTTTGTCTAATGTTCATTTAAACGGAGGTCCAGGCTTATCTGAATGTGGTAACTCAAATTTTTTTCTGCGTCATAAGTAAACATTTTTTTTTATTTATTTATTTCTTTATCTTCATTGCGTACATATTCCAAATCGTAAATAAAATGAGTGACAAAAAGGATTACTACAACAATTGACGGCCTTATCGCTCACTCTTTTGTTGTATTCAACAGCCATTTAATCAACAAATAGCCAAGTCAATCATTTCGTCACTGTAATTTTTATATGGCCTTGCCTTATGGTTTCTTTTTAGGGAGAATTTTTGTTCTGAACCAATAGATATGCATTGAGTAAAACCAAAACGCACACTCAAAGTGATAAAAAATCAAAATAGGTAATATGCTGGCATGCCCCTGCATTTAGTATAATTTATTACAAGCGGTCTCATCAATATCATTTTACGATACCTACCAAATAGGATAAAAAAACTATTATATAAACACAAGAAAATTATGAATAAAAGTTTGATTTTTTAGCCACCCCTAGCTACAGGTAAAGTAACCAAGACCCAGCCAGTGGTAACTTTACCTAACTTGATTTACAATACCCAAGTGATATTTAAAAAAGAGCGAAGAAGTAACAATTAGTTGATGTTGTAACAGTAATGCTAACCGTGGTTTTACATGTTTTATCAAAATTTCACGTACTTGTGTCATATAGTTTAGCCTCTGCGACAACAATTTCACATGTATTTACAAAATACGCTTGCACTATAGCCGAAAAATGAAAATATCGAAGAACTACTACCATTACGGCGAAATATCCATCCACAAATAATTTAAAGTCATTTGTGTTTATATTAAAAACCTATAATATGGCAAAGTTATTACAGATTTGGTCGGCTTGCCACCTTTAACGGTTAATGTTTGGTTACCTTATTTTATACCAAGATATTCGCCTCATTCAAAAAACTAATAAGTGCATACGTAACCGCATGTTATATAATTAAAGTTGCAATTAGATTATGAATATAAATTTCAAACGCAACTGAATATTAAACAAGAGAGGTAAATTTTAATGAACCTCAATAATTACGTCAGTGCGAAAATGCAAGAGCGGGGCATTCGGGACGTGAGAGAAATAGAGTTATAAATTTATTTAGAAGTGCATTATAATACATTTTCTTTTCCATGAATAGATCACAGTCCTAGAAGACTCAAAACTTTTCCAAAGAATTTTTTTAAGCCAATAACAACAATTTGCATGATTAACAAAAGTACAACTATTAGTTCCACAATACTTAGGTCCTTAGAGCCTAATTAGAAAAGTATTTTTAACTTACTATAGAGTTACTGCTGCATCTTATATTTTTTAAGGCTTGACATAAGTGAAAGTGATATTTAACGCATCATAATCATTTATCAAGGTCGTAACAGTTGTGGACAACCACGCACTCAACTTTGCTTAGACCACCTGAACTTCTGCAGTGATGGTTTGACCTCTAGTGGACATAACAAAAATATAAATATTCAAAGGAAATAAATAAGTATTTAAATGAAGGACTAAAATATAACAAGCAGCTTCGTCTTCTAATAAAAAATACAATACCGTACCTACAGAATTTTCTTTGGCATATTAAGACGTGCTTTCTACTTTTTGCACTTATAGTGTCTCAAAACATTTGATGTTATTCCCTATATTTAATTGGATATCTGTAATCAGAGTTATAAATAAACTGTAGTGAATTCTACATGATTTTATTCCAGTTCTGGTGGTTCTTTGTCCCGCGAGAGACTCTGACCTACCAATTTGCTAGCACGCATGCCCGCACACTGCATCCGAGCATCAATTCGCCCATATATAATTGTTACCTCACGGAATTCACACGATGAAATTATCATAAATACTTGTAGAAATTAAAATAATTTACGTTTGCTCTGAAAATAATTTTATTTTCCAAATTATTTATATGACGTTTCGTATTTCAATTTCATGTGTATTATGTCAATAATTATATATTAATATATAAATAACAATATATTTTTTATTGAAAAGAGAGTATGATTTTCTAATTTGTTAATAGCATTGTTTTCGCGTAACCAATTTCTATTAAATTCTGTTCTCACAACTTTTAAAGCGAAATAACTTCTTTAAAACACTTCATTTCTTAAATTATACTTTGAAATAAGTAAAATATTAGATAAGACCCTAACTCCGCTAAAGAACCCTTTTTTTTTAACGTTTGAAAACCCCCTCGGGCCATCACCCCACCGGGGTTTACGGCGGGGCGGTGTGTCGGAATCGAACCGACTAAAACCACACGGTGTGCCACTCTGCGCCTGAGACGGGAGAGATCCGGGAACCGCTTTCTTACGCCATCCGGACCCCTCCCAGCGCCGCTAAAGAACCCCAAACCAATGATGCTGAAAAAGTAACTGACAAATATTTCTTTTTGTACAGTTTATCTACGGATGCACTTTAATTGGAAAAATCTGTCTAACTTTTTAACTGACTTCAAAAAAAGGAGGAAATTCTTAATTCATTGGATTTTCTTATTTATAAATGTATATGTAGACAGAATATTCATATAGGAACTTAAGGCTGCCAAATTAAAGCCAGTTTATTTTACTCTTTTTAGTGTTTGTAGGCAATGTTTTTTTGGAGTCGTATTTTTTTTTTGTAAAAATGTTTTTAAATATATCTAATAAACACTTAGTCTTCGTTTTACTATAGCTAGGAGCAAACAAAAATTTACTATCAAGTAGTATGTAAATTATCTTCTTTCTTTCACTCTATTCAATTTAGAATCACCTCACAAGCCAACCTAAATCAAAGAAGACAAATGAAATCCAAAAAGAGATAATTAAGATTTTTTTAGACCTTAAATACACATATCAGTTAAAATTTACAGGTTGCCTTTAGCAGAAGTGTCTCTTGTTCGGTGGCCATAACTAAATTAACGTTGTTTTAAAAAACATTGGCAGTCGTAAGGACAGCCGATAGAAGTGAAAATTTATAATTTGTTTAAACTAAAATTATCAACATCAAACATTAGCATGTCGGTGACGCGAACTTATAAGTTTTTTACCCTACCAAAAAGTGCTAAACGCGGCTAAAGAAGTTTTCACTTCAAAAATACTTTATTTTGACTCGCATTTTATCTCTCATAAGCTGTAAATAATACCAACATTACAGCTCATGGTACTTCATGACACCATTCGTTAAGTTGGTGTACGTAACTACCCCATTCGGATAGCGTTGCTCCCGGAAGTTCTGGCGATAACGCAGCGGATCGCGCCACTTCCGCTCGCTAGCGACACCTTCCTCTACTTCCGGTGCGTTATCTACGGTCACACCATCCTCTGAATTATACATGTATCCTGCACATCGAGTTGCTATTGAATTATTACATTTTACTAAAATATAGGGTGTAATATTGGAATATTAGTATCAAAAATAAGCATACATTTTGTCTAATGGCTTAGTAGATAGTGTTGGACTGGGTTGCTGATTAGACAATTAATTTGAGTATCGCTAGTAAATATGCAGCAAATTCTGTCTATATAAAATTTTGCGTTTGTATTTTATCAAAATATCTTGATAATTGATAAAGTAGAAAGAAGCTAACAAACCAAATACTGAAATAAACAAAAGTAGATCAGTTAACATTATCAGAGAAAATAACCAAAAAATAACTGGATGGATTTGATTTAAAATAATGGTAAATGCGAGATATATCACCTGGATATGATTTATTTTTACTGGTCTACGGCAGAGCCAAAAGGAAGGGCGATAGTTTTGGCAGTCTGTATATTATATTTCGGACATCTAAAATATAACGCCAACTAGTCCCCAACTAAGTACAGCTTGTATTATGGGCACTAAATAACTCATACATAGAAAAGATCAAACTTCGAAAAAAATATTTGCAGATCATACAAACATTTGGTCCGATCCGGGAATTGCACCCGTGACCTCAAGCAGTCTCATATGCTACCACTACGCCACCTAGGCAGTCAAATATATGTTCTATCTTAGAGTCTAAATTACCTAAAAGATTTTGATAAATGAGGTGTCAATAGATAAGTAATAACGGCCCGGGTGATATATTCTATATAAAATTTATCAAAAGTTTTACGTAGACGGGTTTTAGTTTTTTCTTCTTCTTGTTATTGTAGTTCTAATAAAATCTGTAGGATATACCGTAGTAATAGAATTTTATTAAAGTCGATAGTATAATTTACTAGGGGATTAAATAGTTTTCATTATCGTTTGTTTTTATATGTATTTATTTATCTATTATCATACGGGATGCGGAAAACAAAAAAACTATCAAATTGGCGCAGAATGTACTTAGTCCAGCAGTGGATGGCTATAGTCTGATGATGAAATTAATTTATATAGATAGTAATCAATATTTTGATCTTTCATAAGTTTACAATTTATTCTATGCTATGATAAGTATATGTGCAAAAGAAAACAAGTATCTGACGTTATTTCTGTCAGACTTCTTGCCTGCCAACTAGAAACGCAATATTTATTTAAAATTTTCAACAAGTTAGTCCTTCAATATCCTCAGCCTTGCCAAGATGTCTTAAATAAATAAATATTGACGTAACTATATTTAATACTGCCTCGGTGGCGTAGTGGTAGTGTATGCGACTGCTGTCTTTGAGGTCTCGGGTTCGATTCCCGGGTCGGAACAAATGTTTGTATGATCTGCAAATGTTTGTTTCGGAGTTTGGGTGTTTTCTATGTATAGTATGTATGTATTTACAAAAAAAAAAGTATATATGTATTTATTATCAGTTGTCTAGTACCCATAACACAAGCTCTGCTTAGCTTGGGACTAGATGGCGTTGTGGATTTAGATGTACGAAATGTACGAAATCCATTACTCCACTACGGTGAAGCCGTATGGTGGCACCGTAATGCCCACAAAGTACTAAACTAATTTTGATGAGTGAGATGTCAATAGACTCCTAATAATGGCCCGGGTGATTTAGACTATATAAATATTATCAGAAGTTTTTACACAGTCGTGTCATAATATTTTTAACATTTTGTTGTTCTTTTAGTATAATTAAAGAAAGATACAAAAATTAGTACGTGTGTGTGTTTCAACTGACAACTCATTTTCTAGGTGGTTCTATATACCGTATGATGAATTCTACGGTTAATGTTTTAATTGGTGCTACTTTATGACCTAAATGTCTAAAATAATATTCATTTAAACCACAATAGGCATTATAATAGCATTAAAATTGGTTATTTCGTAATTGGGTATTATATGCTGATTGGTCATTGGCAAGTTGTGCAAGCACTGTACTGCATGGCTGAAACTACAATATATGATAGTCATCGAGTAAAGTATAAAATAATGTACGTTTCATTTCACAAAGCATTCGCAGATAGTCTGAGAAATACAGAAAAACGTTTTACTTTTTACCCAACTGCGAAAGAAAGAGGGTTATGTTTTTCGAGAGTATGTTTGCACGTATGAAATATACATGCATATGTATATTTCTTTGGCACGCCCTAGCGTCTAAACGGCCTATTATATTTTTATGTGAATGGTGTCAATAGAGTCGTCTTAGACGAAATAAAAATAACTAAATTAAGGATTTTTTGAGCCAAAAGAAATCTCTAAATATTTTTTTTTATATTATACGTTAACTTATATGTTTTATATATTGACGCAGTCGGGTTTTAGTTTTTTAATAATTCATAACTTTTTTATTTTTTTTGATTATCTTCATATGCTACGCTAAACAGGTGCTAACACAACAATATATTACTTATAACCGAGAGAGAACTATGAAACCATTATTAAATCCAATTAGTTAAATATTTTTTGACTGCAGCTTTAATCAGGATAAGTTTCGTAACTTGAAAGTTAGCAGAATGGCTATATAAGGAAATAAGCTGTGTTAAATCAACATAAAAATCAGTAATTTTATTTCAATCCTTATGTTCTCTTTCTCTCTCACCGAAGATATTTTCAAGTGGGTACTATAATATCATTAATGATATTTAATAACTAACGTAATTATAATAGAATAGATGTGTTGACTACAGCACAGATTTGCGTACAAACGGATAATCACGGTGATTTGATCAACCACAATACTCTGACCTGAATTGCACAGGTATTCGATAACAGCTCCAATCGTCCGATGCATAATTAATTTGCGATATAGTTATATAATCAATGTCTCCATTTATCACGTAAAAAAATAATAGCGAAGTAATAAAAGACCATAATATAATTTATCTGTTGGTAAACCTACATCTGAGATGTAATTTTCAGTCACCAAAAAAAAAGATAAGTCCAAAAGTAACGTAAAGTTCAACACACTATATAAAACAAATGAGACATTCATAGTTTATTTAACACATACGAATTTTACACACTAATGACTGCCTCGTTGATCTAGTGGTTGGCGTAAGCGATTGCCGATCAAGAGGTCTCGGGTTCTATTTCCGGGTAGGACTGCTGTCGAGTTTTTCTTACAAAAAGTTCTTAGTAGTAACCTGGAGTATTGTAGATGGTGGTATTTCCTACCCGTGCCTAGGAGAGCACGTTAAGCCGCCGGTACCAACAATCAATCAATCTTCTCACTTTAATTCTTAGATTATTCTAAGTTAGTCTAAGTTAGTAAACTTATAAAAAGAATTTTGTAGTTATTCTTTTCTAAATTTAAGACATGTTTTACAAATTATCGTAAGGCAAACAGCCGAGATTCTACATCATCATGTAAATAAACTGTAGTGTTATAAAATATTATATTAATATTTATTAATGTAATATGTAGTGGTATTTGTGTTACTAATGCGAATAGGCGAATATTAAATAATTAATAGATTCTAATTTAATAGTAAATAATTCAGATTATGAGAACTAATTTTTACAGTCAAACTTTACTTCAACTTTTCTAGTTCACAAGGGGGAGGATACTCTCATGGCCTGAATAAATAAAATTAATGGTCCATATAAAGGCCCAGCCCAAGCAGACGGCTTGATTTTTCAACGAAGTTGTACATCGTAATCGTCTAAGTTAAGTCATTTTTAATCAGTAAATTATAACGTTCAAGCTAAACAAAAAAAAATATTTTGAAGACTTTTTCCATTAATCGGCATATTTAATTAAGCATCCCTAGAAGCTAAATCGCACTTATTATGCAAATTGTGTAAATTTCGCAAGTAATTATTAAATAAATAATATAATATTTACTTGCGAAATTTACACAATTTTATTTGCGAGGACAATACCATCGGTAGGTACGTACTAAGATTGCCAAATAATTTTTGATTGATTTTTTTAATAACTAACTGATCTCATAGTACTTAATGGAATCCATAATAATACTATAAATTCAAAAGTAGCTCTATATGTCTGTTACTGTTTCATAGATTAGACCTTGTAGGAGAATATAGGCTACTTACGAATCAACTAACGCGACTCAATATAAGCGGGTGCTGTTTACTATAAAAAATTAGTTACAAAATCAACAATTTTTTTTTTATAACTTTACAGCAAACTCTTTGCTGCAATATTTGAAGTAATGGAAAAGCACAAGATACCTAACAAAAACTTTTAAAGGCAAACACTTCGCTTATACTGCTACAAAGATGACTGTTCAGGGAACTCTATCGAAAATGTCTTTACCTCTCGTAACGCCTTTTAGTGTACTGTTAGCTAAAAAACTTTAACGTGGACATGAATACGCTTTTAGAGGCCAATAGCTGCTACGTTGCATCCGCTCAGTGTGGTTGAGATGACTATAGAACTACGATTTACTTTTAAAGTGAGATTGCAAAGGTGATATAAACAACCTGTGCTAGGTATTGATGTGATTTTTAGAAAAGTTAGATGGAACTCTTTTTATACGTGCAATTTGAAGCTGCCAGCTGAAATATTATAGATGAAATCACAGTGTTTTCTTAAATATCTTTATAAATGAATGTGGCGACTTCCACATACAGCGCAACGACATAAAATATATAACAGCGCCATCTACCGAAGAAACATTGAACTACGAAGCCACGAAGAAAACTAAGAAACTACGAATCCTAAATCGCGCAATAGAAGTTCTCGCGCCGATTAACATATATACAACTTCCCAACACCAACCGTTGGGCAGTGGCCCACCAGACATGATCACCTCGCCTGGTCGGAGGATCCTACCTTTGTGTTGGAGGGACATGACACCCGTTCCTCCACAATGAATATTGTTTTTCGAAGAAGTCGTGATTATCAGCAATCAGAGACAGAGACTTCATCATCAGTCTATTGTAATCCTCAGCTTCTCGCATCTAACTCATCTAACTTCGGCCAGCCACATTTTGCTAGTTATCACTCCACCTGGCCTGTAGAAGTCCTACACTACGTCTCCGCACAAGAACCCAACTGTTATCGGTTCTGCGGCTAAGATGGACAGCCGACTTCCACTGCATCTTGATATATCGGTGGGGCAGTAATAGCATATGTGACTGTTGTGCTTGAGGGTGCGATTCCCGGCTCGGGCCAAATGTTTGTTTGCTCTGTAAATATTTTCTTCGGAGTTTGGTTGTTTTCTATGTATAACATGAATGTATTTACAAAAAAATTACCCAAATATTTATTTGTATATTTAATGTGGACTACATATATTTAAGGAAAAACAACTCAATTTATTTATTTGTAATAAGTGATTTATATTATAAATTTATTATATTTCATTATAATATAACAGTAATTCGATTATGGCAAGTAGGTAAAATAAGAAAGAACATGCGAGTAATTTCCGTATTGGGAGTCCATGTCATTAGAGTGCAATTATCTTCATGGCACTTCTAATAAAAGTCAAAATGTATTAATTTTAAGACTAACTGTTAATTGTTACGAATGTGGGTATTCATTGCTTAACCTTTCAAATACAGCTGTTCCAATTTATTGTATCGTTTTACCATATATTTGTATTATTTTATTTATGATTCTCGCATACATTGACTACGAAGTGATGAATCTCGGATAGTACAATAAGTAGACATTACCTTTATAGTTATAATGATTTCGATATAAAAAAATAGCTGAAATTTAAAATCCGAACGCTCTCACCAGAAGTCGTTTGTAAAATCTTTTGAAACTACTTAAACTGGTAACGTAAATAACGATATTATTCATACAAATTTTATTAATCTTATTTTTATTAAGATTGCCCGTTTGGAAACAAAGTCATTATTATACAGAACGGGGATATCTCTAGTAATCCCGACCCATTTTAAATTTTAAACCCCAATAGCTCGTTAGAGGGTTAATCCTTAAATGAATGAAAACAAGAATATTCCTTTACACACATCACACCATTAGTGTTGCAAATGTCTGTAGGTTATATTAATCCTAAATCATCAGGCAGCCAAGTTTTATATGTATATCAACCTATTTTAATATATTAAACTTTAAATAAAAAGCGAGTAGAAATTTACAAGCAGTAGTTGAGAAATTTGCATTTCAAACATTTTGCTATTTCATATTTACAGCGCGCTAATACACTATAAATATTTACAGCTATTGAGCCGTGGTGAAAATAGAACAAAGAACCGCACGACTCTCGAACTAACAACTAAGAGCTCGGGAGCAATTCTTTAGGCGTCAGTTTCCACCGCTTTGTGACAAAGGCGTAATACCGTTGCCATTTCGTGGAGGGCTTCCTATATACTGTTCAATAATATTCGAGTTATATATCTTCTACGCATTGGAAGAAAAAAGAAAACCTTATCAAGTAATGAAAGGTTTTAAAAGCCATCAAGTTTGAATCACATAATATTTTTACTTCAAATTGATATAGGTCATTATATTTAACTGGATAACTTAGGATCACCTGTTGCATTGAATATCGAAATTGTAGTAAAAAATTTAGTGACACTGTACATTTGATTCAACGTTTCAAAATATATGTGACGGTCAAAGTACAAGTGGCAAATAAAATACCGTTAATGTAGTCGGTACTTGACTTTGTTCGAAAGCTGCTAAAGTAAATCTCTATACACATATGTAGGCGACATTTTCCGGGGGATTTCCTCTACGTACTTATTAGTGTGTTACGGAACCCAGAGCTATGCTCGACTGTGGCGGTCCTAATGGCCTCTATTCAGTACAGCGACAAGTGACACTTGGGGAGAACATTCATTGTTCAGTCCGCACTCGACCACTTGCAGACGATGGTGTAAACACGTCACAATACCGCCTTTTGTACACTTTGTGAGTTTTTAAGAGATAACGCTTCCGTCCTTGTGCCTGAGGGGCGTGAAAATATCAAAAACGTTACACTGATGCACTTATTGTGATGTTTCCTCTTCACTTAATATTCATTTAATTAATTATATTGGCAATTAAATGCAATGAAAGTGATTATGAAACCTAGGTAGAAATAAACTATTTTTTTAATACTGTATATAGTGAACTGCAGTAAGTTTAAACAATATTTCTTTAATTGATCTGCAATACTGCATTACTTCTCGAATACAAATTACTTCCAGCTTAAGTCTTTATTTTGATTATAAATACTCACCTCGTAGTTTCGAAGAATAGCAGTGCAACGTAGAATCTCAATCGAACATTACAATACTTGCCTAACCCTGCAAAGTTCGTGAATGATGTCGATGGTATACGATAATAATATATATTCAGTTCTTAGATACAAATTGAAACAATTGGTTTCGTTCGTGCCAGAAATACTATGTAAAATTGGCAACTTGGCATAACATCAAGGAATAAGTTCTTACTTAAAGGAGCAGCGCTCGGAAGAAAAGTTATTTGAATAAGTAAACGTCATACATTACTACATCTACGAGCAAAGATACAAAATATTCAGCAGTATTATTGAAAGCCAGAACTACCACACTGCCTATGCAATACGGTAGCAAAATAACTGAATGAAGAGTAATTTATTTTCTTGGGTTTTGTTCAACAAAAGTAATGTTTGTAGTCAGACTCGTGTACTTAATCGTAAATAGAAATTATTTCTTTCTTTATTTTTTTATAATTAATACCTTAAATAGAGAATTCTTATCTATATAATCCCTATTTACTTAATTAAAGAAATATAATAGTGATTTTAAACGCGTGCCACGCCTTGACAAAAAATGCAATAAACTTATATTATAAAAGTCATGTGAATGCAAATCTCATGTTTACAATAGTGTTACCAACTTTAAAATTGTAACGTTTTATTTACATAAAAAACTTCATTATAAAAACTAATACTATAATTGCATGAAAATCGTCAATGTCATTTAATTTTTCACCGATAGAACTTTCTTAATGTTAAATTGATCTTTCATGAAGCACAATATTCTAAGGACAGGAGTTGTTTCTAGTGAAAAATTAAATTGAGAATGCAGAAAACTGTATTTTGGATTTCCTTCCTTTACAAGGCATGAATATAAAGAAGATACCGACTGACTTTTGTCACCCGCAAATGAGTTTTAGCCACATCTAGTAAAGGTCAAAAAATTATTGGTAGTTAAATTGTGTGTAAAATCATATGAAAAGTTGAATATGATATTGCTTTAACAGAAAAATATGTAAAACACATATATAATCTCACAACATAGATGAACGAATATAACAAAACATTTGTAGACAAGAATTACCCTTTCAAGTTTCTTAAAACCATGCCTACTTATATTTATAATACTACTTCAACAAAATAGTATAATCTTGAATATTTTTGAGTCGGCACTCGCCGGCGCTCTCGTGGGAACATAAAAGTGTGGGCGGACGCTTTTTACTCGGTTTCATGAAAATCTTTAGAAGTCCATGCTTTACATTTTCAAATTGAGTTCTTTCTAGATATATTTGCATGTCAAGGCCTCGGATGTGAAATTATCATTTTTTTATTGCTTTAAACCTGAGACAAGTCATTTTAATGATGGTAAGGTATACATCTGAAAAGACTTGCAATTTTAACAAAAACAAATATTAATGTAACTATTGTGTGATACACGTGCATACCTGCTGCGATGAATCTTCATTCTATTGTTATATATATATATATGTGATATTACAACATTAATTACTATATTCAATATTTTTTTCTTTATTCATATTGTTATAAACTTACCAACAACCAAAACTCTGTCTAGGTTATAATTAATTAATTTGCTAATTAACCGTTAACATTTGAAAATTTGAAAACACTTAAATGAAAATGTAAATGGGATCCAAAATCTGAGTTTAGAGAGTGTAACCCGCCGAACAGTAAATAGTCCTCGCGCTGATAGTTTAAACACATTAAATACTTTCTTATGTTAGTTCGTAGAGAAAGAAACACTTCGGTTGATTTGAAACACAACTCTATTCATATATTTGTAGTGGCAAAGACATTTCTGACTGTTATCGCGTCTGTGTTAATGACAACCACAACCTTTTATAATTTGTTGGTTGGTGATATATAACGATTTATCAAAGTTTGCTTTAGATACGTTAGTCTTTAAGTGCAAAACTTATTGCTAACTCATAACGTATCTTAACCATATTCATCAATTGAAATCCCGAAATGCGAATCAATAATTCATAAAACTATCGCAGACGCTAATTTTCAGGCATAAAAAAACTTAATCGCACACTGCATATTTAATAGATTGGAATTTATACTCAAAATCATTCCTGTTACGTTTTCATTTCACTAGTATTCAGAGAGAAGCAGGGTTGGAAAATATTTGAAAAAATAAAAAATGGCAAAACGGAGTGTTCGACCGCAGCACACAGACAAGCCTGAATTCAAATTAACCACTTCATATTCCGGTCTGTATGCGATGAAATATTTATACGGCCGCACGGTGCTCACACGTCGCCCTGTCGTATTAAAATAACAACGCAATATCTGACAATGGACTCTAACTTTTTTATTAAATTATTTTAATATTATTTTGTTTATTTACCTTCTTGTGCCTAGGTCTTTTATTTATCCAAATTGCTCAAATTGCTAGAAACCGTTTATTTGAGGGTGCTTTCCATAGAAGAAAACCTTGCACTTTGAAAATATTACCGTATTGATGGTTCATATGAATCTTTGTTTATTCTGTATGCTATAACAATCGCATACGAATAGAATTACTAAACTGTTTAATCTCATCTCATACGCATACTCATACAACGAATAAGCAATAAGGTTTATTATGAGATACCAATTTACTTGTAAAAAAAAAATACTCAAAAAATTTCAAATGAAGGAGTTTAAATATATATATACAATGTATATCTATGTCGTGTAAACTGCTATAGTTATGTTAAAGAAGTAAGGGTAACCATATAAACACATGTAATAAATTTACTTTCAGATACTTTTTATATCAAGTGTATACCGTTTCTTGATTTTATAATATTTTGACATACATTAAACTAAAAAGCATAAAAAAAAGAGTAAACCTTTTCATATCGAACTTTATCTTATTCCATTTGCACAAACTGCACCCGTTTTTATTCAAATCATAATGAGTATAAGCTGTAAGAGATTGTTCTTGGCAAGACACGGTAGGGTTATACGTTTACAGGATAGGTTCTATACCTTTGTTATTGCTACAATTTATTTTTTTGTTTTGTCCTCCGTGAGAACTGTTACAGCCAGGGACATTCGACAAGAGGTACAATATTATAAAAATTGCGAATAATCAAAACAAAAATATGAAAGGGAATAATAAATCAAGATAATCAATCTGATAACGGTAGTAATTATAAACAATGACGTGCATACAATTCTAAGTAACAATAACAAACTCTTTAGAATTCGTTTCAAATCAATACTTCCGCTAATAAGACGATTAAGTACTTGCAAACTATTAGGACTAGTTTGTCGTTTCTTAATTATTAAGGATCTTAATCGATTACGTAAAACCGGTCTTGATAAGGGTTCTTCTCGTAAGTATATAAGCAGCTCACCACACTTATTTGGACATTAACCTACCAATTTTGTTTCATTATCAACAAACTGTCGTGTCTTAGAATAAAAAATTATAAAAAATTTAGAAATGGGTCAAAGTGAGTCAATTGCAGTGGACACTCATAAAGAACTGCGGCCCAGCTTGCGTACATTCCACGTTGATGGAAATATCCACAACAACTGACGAGACTCTTCGGAAGACTGAAGGACACCTCAAAAACAGGAGAGAAATAAAAGAACATCCGAAGTTAATGGAAGCTTTTACTTTTAGTACTTCCTCGAAAGAGATTTCATCAGTGAATATTTCAAGAAGATGTTCATGTAAGACAAAAGATTTGTTTGAACACCATGAATGGACCATCACAGCATATGTCGAGGCCTACGAAAGAAGACTTTCTTCAAGATCTTTATTAGACTCTGTTGTTCAAGGCTGTGAAAATAGAAGTATGTGCAAACATTTGAGAAAATCCACCAAATTATTATATGTTTTACATCTGCAGCAATCTACATAATTTTAGTATTTTATTATTTTTTTACTTTTTATTTTTAATTATTTCTATCATTTAGAATGTATATTTTAGGATTTTCGTAATTTTCTGCATATTCCTGTTCGATTCCTGAGTCGGACCAAATGTTTGTATGATCTGCAAATATTTTTTTGGGAGTTTGGGTGTTTTCTATGTTATTATACATATTATAATGTATGTATTTACAAAAAAAGTATATTAGTATTAATATCAGTTGTCTAGTACCCATAGTACAAGCTCTGCTTAGTTTGGGACTATCTAGTCCCAAACTAAGCAGGTTTTGAATCTTTTACTTTTATCATTTATTAGCTGTTGCCCGCGTATATGTCGGTTATCGGCGTTTCTCTAAGGGATCGCATCCGAAACGAGGTGATCCGACAAAGAACCCGGGTCACCGACGTAGCCCACAGGATAAGCAAGCTGAGGTGGCAGTGGGCTGGTCACATTTGCCGAAGAACCGATAACCGTTGGGGTAAACGAGTTCTTGAGTGGAGACCGCGTCTCGGCAAACGTAATGTAGGACCTCCACAGGCCAGGTGGAGCGATGATTTGCGCGGGACGGCTGGCAGGAGCTGGATGCGAGAAGCCATAGATCGAACTAAGTGGCGTGAAATTGGAGAGGCCTATGTCCAGCAGTGGACTGCGATAGGCTGATGATGATGATGATGATCGTAGCAAATAGTAGCCTAATTTATAAGCTATATTATTGTAAAGTTTCATTAAAATCCATTCAGTAGTTTTACTTCCAATCTTTCGCGTTTATAATATCAGTAGGATTATCGTACGCTGACATTGCAAACGCTGATTAAAATAATGTAATACGGAATAGTTTATATTAAAAAGTACGTAAATGTTTTTGATAGTAAAGTAAGTTCTATCTACCAAGGCTATACCATAAATATATACTTTTATAACATATATATCTATATACATTACAATAAATCTTTAGCTAAGCTATGGTATTATAGAGCTGAAAAATTTGTTAGTTTGGTTGAACGGACTACACTTAGGAACTAGGGAAAAAATCTTTCAGCATAGAAACTATTTATGAATTAAATTCTTAAAATATTTTTTTTTAATTATTTTAATTAACTGGGTTTCTAGTCATTGTTTTGAATCCTTAATTACTTTTTTAACATCCATTGTCAATCTTGACATGTTCGTTTCCAACACAAATATACACCGTCATTTTTTGTTCATTTTTTACTTGCTTTTATTAGCTTCACCAGTATATAAGTTTCGTTGTTTTTTTTATTTGTTGGTTTGTTACCGACTTTTGTTAGCGTGCACTGTTCTAAACTAAATTAATTTATTGTATTAATTTATGATAAATTTTAAAAAATGTAAAATTCTGTTTTGTTCACCTTGAGTACTGGTCCAGCTAGGCAGACATTACAAAAAAAAATACAATATTACACATTACGAGGATTCCAAAAAACAATTGAAAAGCTGATAAAAACCATGACTCACTCTCATAATATGATAGTATAAATAACGACGCGCACCATTTCTGAGTAACAATAACAAACTCGTTAGGCCTTCGTTTCAATTCAATAGTTTTACTGATAAAACTATTATGTTATTATTGCAAACTATTAGGGCCTAACTGTACTTCCTTAATTATTTAGGATCTTCGTCAATTAGTTAATTATGGTCATGATAAGAGCTCTTCTAGAAGTTAATGAGCAACATTTCTTGGACATTCCATGTTGATGGAAATATCCGCGAAAGCAGAAAAGTCTGTGAAAGATTGAAAAATGCTTTAAGAACAATAGAGGGATAAAAAACTATTCGAAAAGTATGGAGTTTTTTTCTTTCAACACTTCCTCGAAAAGACCATTGTCAATGAATATTCATGAGGATGTTCATGGTGTTAAGACAAAAGATTTGTCTTAACACCATGAAGGGACCGTCGCAGCATACGTTGAAGCTTGTGAAAGAAGACGTTCATCAAGATTTTCATTAGATTTCTTGATCAAGGCTGTAAAGAACAGAAGTATGTGCAAGAAATTGAGATAATTTTTGTATCTGCCACTATCTACAAGATTTTATTTTTTATTAAATGACAAATATTTTTACAATATTTTTTTTTATTATTTACCCCCCAATATGATTGACAACCACACAGCAAGGCCCCCAGTTCCCGGAAGTCGTAATATTCCTGGCCACGGCACCGGCCACGGTAAGGGTGTGACAGTAGGTGCTAGGAATCCCCGGGTTACGGCAGGGTACCAGCGACGACTTTTTCTGGCGACATACAACAGACGCATTCTGTATCTGGATGATTGCCTAACAGATTTGGAAGCGGAGGTGAGCCGTATAAATTGGCATATTCTGGGGTTGTCAAAAGTCTGAAGACAGGGGGAGGATACAACAGCTCTATATTCCTGCCACCTTCTCTACTTCCGAGAAGGAGACCAACCATCACAAGGTGACATCGGTTTTATGATCCATAAATCGCTCAGGAACAATGTGGAGGAATTTGGCAATGTTTCGTCAAGGGTAGCGTACCTTTTCTTAAAATTATCCAAAAGGGAGTACCTTTTGGATAATTTTTAGACAGGGTACGCTTTGACAGTTGTACAAGTGTACGCTCCCACGACGTCACATCTTAACGATGAGGTCGAAACCATGTACGAAGACATAGCCAATATTCAAGTATATAGTGAACTTCAGTAAGTTTAAACAATGTTTCATGAATTGATCTGCAATACTGCATTACTTCTCGAATACAAATTACTTCCAGCTTAAGTCTTTATTTTGATTATAAATACTCACCTCGTAGTTTCGAAGAATAGCAGGGCAAAGTAGAATCTCAATCAAACATTACAATTACTGCCTAACCCTGCAAAGATCATGAATGATGTCGATGGTATACGATAATAATATATATTCAGTTCTTAGATACTAATTGAAACAATTGGTTTCGATCATGCCATAAATAGTATGTAAAATTGGCAACTTGGCATAACATCAAGGAATAAGTTCTTACTCAAAGGAGCAGCGCTCGGAAGGAAAGTTATTTGAATAAGTAAAAGTCATACATTACTAAACCTACGAGCAAAGATACAATATATTCAACAGTATTATTGAAAGCCAGAACTACCACACTGCCTATGCAATACGGTAGCAAAATAATTGAATGAAGAGTAATTTATTTTTTTGGGTTTTGTTCAACAAATGTAATGTTTGTAGTCAGACTCGTGTACTTAATCGTAAATAGAAATTATTTCTTTATTATTAAAACCTTACATAGAGAATGCTTATATATATAATCCCTATATACATAATTAAAGAAATATAATGGAGATTTTAAATGCGTGCCACGCCTTGAAAAAAAATGCAATATACTTGTATTATAAAGTAATGTGTATTGAAATCTCATGTTTACAATAGTGTTACTAACTTTAAAACTAACGTTTTATTTACATAGAAAACTTCATTATAAAAACTAAAACTATAATTCCCTGAAAAATGTCTATGTAATTTAATTTTTCACCGATAGAACTTTCTTAACGTGAAATTGACCTTTCATGAAGCACAATATACCAATGACTGTACTTGTTTCTAGTGAAAAATTATATTGAGAATGCAGAAAACTGTATTCTGGATTTCCTTCCTTTACAAGGCATGAATACATCTAGTAAAGGTCAAAAAATTATTGGTTGTTAAATTGTGTGTAAAATTAGTTGTAAAGTTGAATATGATATTGCTGTATCAGAGAAAAACGTATAACATATATATAATCTCACAAGTATTACAACATAGACAAACGAATACAACAATTCATTTGTAGACAAGAACTTGCCCTATCATCATCAGCATCATCATTATCATCATCATCATCAGCCTATCGCAGTCCACTGCTGGACATAGGCCTCTCCAATTTCACGCCACTTAGTTAATCTGTTTAATCTCACTGTTTAATCTCATCTCATACGCATACTCATACAACGAATAAGCACTAACGTTTATTATAAGATACCAATTTACTTGTAAAAAAAATAATCAAAAAGCTTCAAATGAAGGAGCTTAAAAAATATATATACAATGTATATCTATGTCGTGTCAACTGCTATAGTTATGTTAAAGAAGTAAGGGTAACCATATAAACACATATAGTAATTTTACTTTCAGATACTGTTTATATCAAATATAGGCCATTTCTTGATTTTAGATTATTTTGACATACATGAAACAAAAATCATAAAAAAAGAGTAAACCTTTTCATATCGAATTTTACCTTATTCGATTTGCACGAACTGCACCCCTTTTTTATTCAAATCATAATGAGTAAAAGCTGTAAGAGATTGTTCTTGGCAAGACACGGTAGGGTTATACATTAATAGGATAGGTTCTATACCTTTTTTATTGCTACAATTTATTTTTTTGTTTTGTCTTTCCTGGAAACTGTTACAGCCAGGGACATTCGACAATATTATAAAAATTACGAATAATCAAAACAAAAATATGAAAAGGAATAATAAATCCATATAATCATTCTGATAACGGTAGTAATTATAAACAATGGCGTGCATACAATTACTAATTAACAATAACAAACTATTTAGACTTCGTTTCAAATCAATAATTCTGATAATAAAACGATTAAGTACTTGCAAACTATTAGGACCTGATTGTCGTTTCTTAATTATTAAGGATCTTAATCGATTAGGTAAAACCGGTCTTGATAAGGGATCTTCTCGTGAGTATATAAGCAGCTCACTACACTTATTTGGACATTAACCCACCAATTTTGTTTCAGTATCAACAAACTGTCGTGTCTTAGAATTAAAAATTCTAAAAAAATTTGAAATGGGTCAAACTGAGTCAATTGCAGTGGACACTCATAAAGAACTGCGGCCCAGCTTGCGGGCACATTCCACGTTGATGGAAATATCCACAACAACTGACGAGACTCTTCGGAAGACTGAAGAACACCTCAAAAACAGGAGAGAAATAAAAGAACATCCGAAGATAATGGAAGCTTTTACTTTTAGTACTTCCTCGAAAGAGATTTCATCAGTGAATATTTCAAGAC
>PKRV01000277.1:0-31718 GCA_003709505.1 Hyphantria cunea
GAGATTAATAGCAATATCCTGGATTCCTGGACTATTGTATTGTAAATTGTAGTAGTATCGCTGTAATATCTTTACGAAACTGTTTAAGTTCTGATGCACAGTCACAATTATAATTGTGCTCAAGTTATTAACGTTTTTAGCAAGTTACTTGATGTTCATCAATTTTAAGTTAAAAATTGGTTAGCGATTTGCTTGAGCTGGATGGAGTACGCTGAGCCTTCATATTTTTTCCCACACACCAAAATTGTCGAATAGATTAGAATCAGAATAGGAATAAAATTTTAAAAATTAACCAGATGTACGTCTACTTCTTTTAAGCACAGGGTTGACAAAGCCTAGATTTCTAAGTGTTACTTATAAAAACGTTGAAAGTAGTCATAGTACTTATGGCATATTTTATTCGGGTTAATCAATTGGCGACCAATTTGCATACGCCGTAAACTACGCGCACTCACTCTCCTATACTCTATGAATAAACCATCTTCGCCAACTTATTTAAAATCGTACTTTCAACTTTTATGTAGAAATCAGGACAGAAACCTTCGGTCCTCTAATAACCTTCTTTTTAGTTGTCCCTCCCGTACGGCTGAGTTCGTCGGCACATCCTTTTTTGTGCCGTCCGTTCTTCTTTGGAATGAGCTTTCGTTCGAAACCAGAATGGCCACAAAGGTTTTACATTCAAAAGAAGCTGTTACAATCAACAAATACATAAATGTCGTCTCATACAATTTATGGTATTTATTTGTGTATGTATTATGTGTGGTGTATGGTAAGTTTATACAAGTATGTGTAAGTACAAATATCCTAAATACACCTACTTCCTATTTTCTTTGCATCACCTTAAAGGTGACTGGTAGAGAAAGCCTTAAACATTAAGTCCGCGAATGTAACTAAAGGGCATGATGTTAAACAAAAATAAATAAATAAAATATTTCAGATGAGACTCGACATTCGGTTTGGTGGCACAAATTCTTGAACAGTTCTATAATATATTGTGGTACAGAACAATGAACCTTACGATATTTTAACATAACGATGAATATAAATTAACTGTCGCGCGGTTATTTAAAGTCTCTTTTTAACTCCCGACGCAAAAAGAGGGGTGTTATAAGTTTAACGTCGATGTCTGTGTGTGTCTTTGGCATTAGCTCTTAAACGGATGGACCGATTTCGATGCGGTTTCATTTGAAAGCCAGTATCCTTGCGGTGGTTCTTACCTATGTTTGGTTAATATCGGTCCAGCAGTGTAAAACTATTAGCTCTTTCCCAAAATAATGTATGGCATTTTTGATGTATGATTACTCAATTAAGTGCTTAAAAGGGTGGTTATTTTAAATTTTAGCTTGAAGTCGTCATAAGGCTTATTTTTATATAGTTCGAACCGTAAAATATAACAATACAATTAGTTGTATAAACTCACAATGCATATCCTTGACTCCAAGGTAGCTCCGAGATTTACATTTGAGAATATCACCCTGTCCTTTGAATAGTAGAAACCAACTTCATTCAACTGCAGTATGGGGGGTGACAGCGGTTCCGTTTCTGGGAATCTTAGCACAACATCTACTTCCTTTTCCACTGGTTTCAGTTCAGGTCTGTACAATAAAAAGTGATCTTATTAGAATATATATTGTTTTAATGTTATCCTCACAATTTCAACTGCTCGGATGCGGGTAGCACAGGACCAGTTGTTGTGTAGAGCCTTGGGAAAGCCTATATTCATCCAGCAGTGAACATCTTTTGACAAAAATGGTAATGAGTAACTGCATTTTTTTCTTAAAAAAGAAAAATCCCTCATTACAAATATATAAAGGATATATCGTCATGGGGGATTTTACAAACATACATGAAATGGACAGAGAGTACATCCAGTCTCAGAACGACAATTTGTGGATCATAGAAAGTGTTGTTCTATGTGTGGTGAAGGTGGTTTCAAATGTGACGGTGGTTTTAAATGTTACGGTGGTTTCAAATCCTATACGAAACCGTCTGATCAGTGTGGTATATCAGTTCACAATCCCCTTTACAAGGAGAGGCCTGTCTCCAGCAGTGGATTATTAAGGGCCTTTCCAACATCATTGAATAATAATATGTACGAACTAATTTCATTTTACATTACGACCAGATTGTTTCGGCCGTGATCACAAACTTAATAGGGAATATGCATAAAAATTTAATTTGTCTCAAATATTTTTTTTTTTAGATTCTTTATCATTTACATTATACCCAAAAGGTATTTTTTAATTTAATGATTCTTCAAACCCAAAAAATATCAAATAAAAAGTGAAAAGTAAGGGAGGGAAATTCAAACTAAGAAAACGCGTCACTATTGATCGAAACGAAATGTGGCGTCGATAGTCACTTCATCGAAATTATCGGAGTCGAAATTCAAACTGTATTAGTAGTGTTTGTGAGAAAAATTTACCTTCTTCCATGATTTTTATAGCAATTAAAACTGTAAGAAGTCTAAAGTAAGTGAAACACTGAATAGTAAACAAACATGAAATGACAATGACGTCATTGGCTGTGTCAAAATGGCGGAGTTTGAAAAGCTCAAATTTACTCGGAGTTTTAAATTTCACTTTGAAAATTAGTTTGACTATTTTCAAGCCTATTTATATATTTTTTTTCTATGTTATATACAGACCTAAATGATCAGATTAAGAAACCAAAAAAAATGGACATTCCCAGAACCGATTAGATTTATTTTGTATCTTGTACAGACATCACAATCAGTGACTATTATTTTTAAATTTCATTAAATATTACTTTACTGGGCATGTATTGTGTACTAGATATACATTATACCAAGACGTAATGTTTTTTTACTTACAGTTTCTCAAGCATTTTGATCTTGCTCTGTACAGAAGACGCCCGGTTAGCATTATATCTGAAGCGATCAATGAACTCTTGCGTGTGGGCTCGGTGTTGCTGCTGCGCCTCGTACTCGCGTTGTTGGTTCTTTAGTTTTTCTGTCTTAGTCTTGTGGAACTGTTCATAGTTACCTCTGAAACGGATAAAATATTTTTAAGTGTTGTTTTCAAATAACCAACCCAGTATATGACATTAATTGAAAGTAATCCGTACGAACATTAATACATCCATCACTTATTTTGATGGATAACAGGGCAAGTTCCGTAATAATGTCCTGTTGGTCACAAAATTGAGTGACAAGCTCTAAAACACCTGACAAATATGTGTGTTCTTAAGCAATGTGTCATTGATTTAGTTGTATATTATTATACTTTATATATTTAAAGGTAAATAAAATATATTTAATGACCCCTTTAAATTCGAAAAACCAAACCCTATACTAAACTATCTGTTAGCCATATGGTAGACCAAAAACTCCTTGTTAAGGAGAGGCCTATGTCTAGCAGTGACTGTATAAGACTTTTAATGAGATATAAATATTCCATACATTTTACACACTACGTCATTTAGGTCCTAACTGAACAGAGCTGGTATTATCATGTGGTGACTTCCACATACGGCGGCAACATAAACATATGACAATGCCAACTTTCGAAGATACACTGAACTACGGAGTATCGTAGTGTACGAAGAAGCTGCCAATCCTGCATCGCACAATAGAAGTTCTCGCGCTGATTAACATACATACCACAATACAACCGTTGGGCAGTGGCCCGCTAGGCATGATCACCTCGTCTGGTCGGAGGATCCTCCCTTTGTCTAGGAGGAACATGAAACCCGTTCCTCCATAATGGACAGCTTAATTGACTTGTAGAATATTACACACAGAAAGCACCCAAAATCCGAAACAAATATTTGCAGATCATACAAACATTTAATCCACCTCGGGAATCGAACCCCAGACCTAAAGTATAGCAGACGCATACGCTATACCACCGAACCAGTTAGGCAGAGCAGATATATTAATGACAAGTATGTCTATAATGGTATATAGTATATGGTCTTAAATTCATAAATTTGTCTTGTTGATTTTTTATTTAAAGTCAATTGTATCAGTTTCTGTTGCTGAGTACAACTGTAACTTCGCTGCATCTGCCTTACAATAGAACTATACTAACAGTCCGTAAATTAACCGCATTCGTCGAACGACTGACAAAACGTAATACATGTAGTATGCGAAAGGGACAATGCTCTACAAAGCCGAAACTATCCGAATGTCTCTTTCTAGAGATCGATGTGCATTATTTCTTGCCCAGTACTGTAGATCTCCACACCACCTTAAAGTTGGATGCTAGAGAATGCCCTGGGCATTAAGTTTTTCAATTACACCTGAGCATTACACAAGGTGTATTGTTGCATGAAGTTGTAAATTAATAGACATTTGTATTCTTATCGTATTGCATCGTTTTGTTATTACAGAAAAGGCTCTGCAATTGTGTTCGGAATGGGCCTGAGTATGCAAGATGAAGCAAGTTATTAATATCATCATTGCTACAGAAATCCATTAATTTATGGCAGTCATTAACTCACCTATACGTGTCTATCCTTTGTGTATGCAAATGCATTATATCTGTGGGCACTGTGTCTAAGAAGTTTCGGTCGTGAGAGACAACCAAGAGTGTGGTTGGCCAGTTTTGTAGGTAGTTCTCTAACCAGATGATTGCTTTGATATCCAACATGTTAGTAGGCTCATCAAGTAGTAAGAGATCAGGTCTGTAAGAAATTTTAACGAACATTTTAATTTTACACTGATGTTACATCTAAACGGACAATGGCAGGTCTGTAGGGGTTTTTGTACCGCCTGGCGTATCTCATGGTAGGGATTGCTTTTGTATTAATTTGGCAGCTAATATCACCGATGATAACATTTTAAATGCACAGATTTTTACAATGTTGCGTTAAAGGTTAATTTAGTTTTTAAATTACAATGAAGTACATGAACAACAAATGAGTTGTCATTATTATCAACAAGATGTCGTATTAAAATATTTTTGAAATTATTATTATCAAAAAACGATTTTTTTGATCCGTCAATGAAACGTTGCTCTTTTATTTAATACACCAGTAAACTCAAATATTAAATTCCATGTAATATATAATTTAAAATTTTAAAACAATGTAAAATATTTTTGACAATCTGACACACAACACCATCTAGTTTTCAAACTAAGTAGACTTTGTGCATGGCAAGTTTAAAACATGTAGGAATGAGTTTTGTTAATGCAGTTGTAACAACTTTATAAGCAGAATTAGAATTATTTTAGCACAGTTCTAAAATTATAATAAATACATGAGGGTAGACTGGTCTACGTTACCTTGATATCTGTGCTCCTTCTTATAGATGTCAAATTTTACGAAGCAGTATGAACAATGCATACATACGCTTCTATTACTAGTTTTATCTGTATGTTGTTTTATTTGTAACTGATTCTAATAATTTTTTTGTTTTAGTTTTTTAACATTTTATTATTTCACACACACAGAAAAGTGCATTGAGTTTCTTCTAGTTTTCTTTAAAAAGGGTCTTTTACTTTTTGCTAGCACTCTTAAGAATATTTTTAAATCATATTAATTACTCTCACTATTCTCAAATAAGCTGGCTAATCATAAATTAAACACTTTTTATTTATAGAATATGATTTAAATGATTGAATGTTACGTCATCTATATGTGAACTTGAAAACTATTTTTACAAGTATATGGCAAAAAACTTAAGATATGAATCGATTTCAAAGTGTATCAAAGTATACTCACTTTGAGAATAGAGCTCTAGCGAGGGCCAACCTCATCCTCCAACCACCAGAGAATGTTCTAGTTGCTCGTGCTTGCATTTCCGGAGTGAAACCTAAACCACTCAGGATAATTGAAGCCTTAGCGGGGGCCTTGTCTGCTTCAATGTTCTCCAATTGGGCGTATATCTCAGATAATTCATTTGACATGCTTGGGTCTGTTGATCTAAAAAACAATCCAAGAAATTAAATCACATGTTCCCTACATGTTGAGGAAAGTATTCACTTGAAATAAGGAAATAACAATTACATTTACATGAGTGAGTCTACCTTGTGCAATATAATTACAAGACAAATATTATACATACAATAAGATCAAATTGCAATTAATGATGCAATTCATCGGTTTTGGTTCCATTTTTTCTAATGCAGACTATTCATATGGGACAAATAAATGCCTTTTTTATTCATCTTTTAAATAGTATACAATGATAGTTAATTTTCATGTTAGTTAATATATCCAGGGTCGTGAGGGACTTTACAGACATACATGAAACAGGCTCAGAACAAAAAAAATATCATTCAAGCCTGGTTCAGCATGCCAAATGTTGTTGTTCCACATGGGGTGTGAACCCACAACACTCAGCACAGTAGAAAACGTCAAATTAACTGCCTTAAACAACTATTCCACAGCAGTCAAGCTAGTAAAGTAGTACAATAGAGCTCATAACCTTTATTTGAACTACAGATAAAACACTTACCCATTATTTATAGCTGAAGTAATTTCCTTTTCACGTTTCAATAAATTTTCCCTAACAGTATCACATTCTAACACACTCTGTAGTGCTATTGTATCATCACCAACAACTTCTTGTTCTACGTGCAATATTGATATATGTGAAGGTATCTTTAGCTGTTTTGAAGAGATCATTCTGAGAAGAGTGGTTTTACCAAGTCCATTTCGTCCTACGAGGCCGTAACGTCGTCCACATGCTAGGACTAAGTCAGCGCCTTGTAATAACACTCTGTAACAAAGTCAAAGTAATTTATGAAGTACCAATGAATTGGATAACAGTAATTTATTAATTCCGCAATTTACAAGTATATAACTGTTTACAACTTTTTAATTGAATAGTAATTGGACACTACCCGCTAACCCGGCGAACTTCGTACCACCATATTGATTTTAGTGAAAAAATTTTGAATTACCGAATAACTTATTCCCGCAGAGCAGTATATAGGACTAAGTAGACCAAGAAAATATAATATAATTATTTTTTAAACACAAAAAAATAATCATACAATTTGGTGCAGGCGATCGAAAGTTATGCACGAACATACTTTTTTGTGATTCATGTATGTGCTTCTTCGTTGATCTGGCGTCTAGTGTATGATACTATCAATCAAGAAGTCTCGGGTTCGATTCCCGAGTCGGACAATGTGACATATTATGTTTTTCGTATATGAAATTCTTATTAACTGGCCCAGAGTATGAAAGATGGCGGTGTTTCCCGCCCGTGCCTCGGAAGAGCACGTTAAGTCGTCGGTCCTGGTTGGCATCTACAGTAATCGTTATTTAGAAGCCGGTGCTCTCGAATATACTGAAACTATTTCAAATTTCGAATTCAGTTTCCACCCTCAGGATTGCGGATGTCCAATGCCAGTCGCTCCATGCAAAAACTAAGTAAAGGTATAACCTGTTGAGCTATTAGCCGACCCCAAGTAATCTTGGAATAAGGCTAGGAAGAAAGAAAATGTGTGTACTAGCTGCACCATGCGGTGTTACCTGCAGTTGTTATTGTACCTTTGTAATAACAACTGCAGGGTGAAGCTAGTCTAAAATAAAAACAGCCTAAGTTACTCCTACTCTATGAGTTTTCTGTCTATGAAAATCTCGTTAAAATCAATTCAACCAGTGTTTTGGACTTTTTACAGGTCTTTTAAAGAGAAACAATTCTATCATAAATTATTTTTGGGTGGTGTTATGATTAAGAATTGTATGCAATGGAAGTTATCGTAAAGCTTTTGTTGGTAACAGGTCTAACAATAAAATAATTATAAAATTAGGCTATTAGTTCCTGAGATGAACCCATTCAACCACAAAAACAAACTTTTTAACAAAATATAGACAACGTCGGGTCGGTCAGTAACTAGATGGCTGACGGCTGTTGGCATGATACCATAAGAGTCTCTGCGATTCGGAGGCCACGTTAAGCAGTGGATCCCGGTTGATATCATAGGATAACACTTGTGAAGCTTATTTAGAGGCCTTTGGGCAGTTTATAACATCCAATGGCAAGATTAGGTAGCCGCAATATGGTCTTGCCAGTCCCCAACCCGCCAGGCCAGTGTGGGGATGTATGGCCTTAGCTTTCTACAGAGATGAGACCCAAGCCCAGCAGTAAGATGTTCCGACAACCCATGTTGATAATGATGATGTTTATCACCAGTCTAATTACCATAGAACAGGTCCCATGTTGATAATGATGATGTTTATCACCAGTCTAATTACCATAGAACAGGTTTTAACTAGTTGGGTATCAGACTACCATATGAATGATGTATGATATTATTTTTTAAATCTGGTTGTTGTACAAAATTGTAACTTAACCTAAAGAGATAGAGGCCCTTTTCTCTGTAAGATACATACCTGTCACCGTAAGCAATGTCAAAGTTCTCTATCCTAATATCCTGTGTCCTATTTGTTCCCTTAGCTTCTAACTTGCTATCCTTCTTAGATGTTACTTGTGATGCTGTTGCAGTCTGTAGAATTGGTGCTGAAATTGGTACCTTGGCATCCTTTTGCTTTTGTTGTTTCTGTTGTAATTTTGCTTCAGCTTTCTCTAACTTTTTTGCATCTACTTTCTAGAAAAGATATATTTTATTAAATTTTTATGATTAAAATGCTGAATATGCTAAGTTCTTTCAATAATGACATTTTTGATTTGATTATTATTTATCGAAGAGGTCTAGTGTCGTATTAATTAGTGTTTTAGAACATCCTTTGTTTTGTTTTTGTTTGCAATCCATGAAAATCTTTATTTGGCTTGATATTGCATATGAAACTGATTACATTATTTTTTGAAGTAAATTAATAATTCCTTTTCAAAATGTCAAAATTTTATATTTTACTATAATTCTAAATTATTGCTGTTTTTATTCTTAAAAAAATTCATAATATTATTTTACTTTTGAATGACACCTTGCCCATTTCTAACTCTTCAATTATTTTAAAAATTAAGATGCATTAATCAAAAACTCTATAGATTCTAATAACATCTGAGATAAAGTAATATATATAGCAATCATTCAATTTAATCTGTTTTTTTTACTGATTAAGCTCAAGGCTTTGCATAGACACATAACTGTATATATTAATAATAATAATAACATACCAAGTTCTCATCCCTAGATTGTATCCATATACTTTTAAGTTCATCTGATTCATTACAAGTAGTTGTCATAGAAGCTAAATGTATAGGTGCATCCAGCACTTTTCTGGGGCCATTACTCTGGTCTGGTTTATCTGGCTGAAGCATATGCAACAGTTGCGCGCATATATCTCTGTAATAATAACATAAACATAAGTATAGTTTTATAATTAATGATTTTCTTATAGGAAATTAAAAAAATCAAACCTTATATCTTTTTCTGATTTTTCAGAGATACCCTGAAGGACTTCACCGACTGCTTCGTAAACCTCTTCCGTATCTTCAAACTCTCCAGCGCTTCCGTCCAATATATCTAAAAACAAATGTGGTTCAAAATATCTTATAACAGGTATATTACTTTTAGTATTAACGATTACTAAAGGATCGAAGATCACTAAAGTCATAAAATAAGAAACGAATTAATCAGACCACAAAAAATACAAATAAAATACCCTTTTTATAACCTACAGAAACCATACCTTCAACATATTTCTTTAGTTCTTCATCTATTAGTGGAAATTGACTTTTAATAAAGTCACCACATTGTGCCATTTTTATTCAATCAGTATAAATAATGATTAATTATTACAAATAACATTTATTATATTAAAAGCTAAAGTACTAATCGTTCGGTGTCACGTCACGTCACATCAACGAACGAACAAATGTCAGTATCTTATGTCAAATTATTGACAACTAGATTTTTATATTTATTCTGCCAATTCACATTCGGTTCGGAAAATACTGAAATCTTGTGCTTTTATTATACTAAATCTATTATAAAGAGGACAGGGCCTAGACCTTTAGAAAATTTACTCATGGACATGGGCGTACCCAGACTGGATCATAAACCAGAGTCTAGATGATTCTTTTAAGTAAAGAATATCAATTAAAAAAAACATTAAGAGTAGGTTCCAGTGTAATGATAGTTTATACGCTTGCAAAGACTAGGCAGTGGCTCACAAACTACAATCTTTCACAAACGCTTGGGCTATGTTTAGACGCCTGCGAGGACTTGGCAATCACTCAAAAATTACAATCCTTTCGTGCACCCTTCCTTTCATCTGTGTTCAAAAACCGCACGGACTCGGGTTGGCAACAAACTATCACCTCACGCAACTCAAGCTAACAGCCTGTTTGAACGCTTGTGTTTGTGGAGGGTTATCAAGGCGTGGCACACGTATAAACGCACCATAATACTTGTCTTTTATATCGGAAGATAGAGCTAAAATTAAAGTATTGTGTTCGGGCAACATTAAATTACGTAGGTGGATTCTTGTTAGAAATATAGACGCATTTCTTTCAAATTTTTTCAGCATAGGCTTCTTTTAGGCTTTATTCAAAATTTTCTCCCACTTCTTAAACCTCTCCAAAAACGATATTTTTTAAACTGCAAAATTGGCTTCTGTTTGTGCGATAACCTATACTACAGGTTTTGTTATTGGCGAATGGTCATAAAAGGCGAGTTAGGTGGGTGTGACAGAGTTCTACATACTCACAAAGATCAATCTAAAATGATAGCATTCGTGCTGCCCCGTTTCGTTGATGAGTTCTGAGACCGGGGGCCTACTGAAGCAGAAGCTTCTCGATATGGTCTTCATTGTTACATTGTCTGCAATTTGCAATAAGTATGGTGAATACTACACTTACCTACTACCAAGCTGATACTCGTACAGACTTTGATTTACCCAATCATTGATTATGAAGGCGCTCATAGCCTATTTGGTGATTATTAATAATCACCGAGGATAAGCAAATACGGCGCAGTCATTACCTGGATGGATGATTGCTAGTTGTATGATATATCGGCCCCGATTGTTAATATTAACAAAGGATAACTGTCGTGAAGCTTAGTTGGAGGCCTTTGCCCAGATCACAGAACTTTTCCACAACACAAGCCATCCCCTGTTCGACGAACCGAAGCACCTCATAACACCTTTTCTGCATAGCAGACGACACTTAAACCAGTGGGCAGACTGGTTTAAGTGCCAAATCTGTAAGCCTTCCTTACTTTTTTAGGAACCACCATTCTCGCTTCATTCCAGCCGAGGGAAAAGATACGAGGCCGAAACAATCAGTGAAAATCTGCCTCAGTTTGCCTCCCAGCACCGACAGAGCTATTACCAGCCCCGACCTGGAACACCATCAGGTCGATCTATATCTCCCTCCGTCATCTCACTCTCGTCGGATCAGAATTGCCGATCCGATAGTGACGGGGAATCGGGGGACTGTCCTGGACCTTTAGGAAGAGCGTGTCTAGCACTTTTCTTAGGAACTCTGGAACCAGGGCTTACGTCCACGGTTTTCGAATTTCGTGACAGCTGTGGAGCTTGCTAACCCTTGACGTTTATATATATATATATAACCTGTTCGAGACGTGGATAAAAGTCTGTTCTTGAACGCTGTGTATTTCCCTGTAATCGGTGGATTTAAAATAATGTCGGCGATTTGTTCAAGGTCATCGCAACCGAGTAGTGGGACAACTGTCCCACTACTACTACTAGCACTACCTTTAGTTAAATTGAATCTCTGTTCTTCTCCGATCTTACTTGAAGTAACGGCAGCTTCAAATTTTCCGAACCACAGTCGTGAGTTTGAGATGGTAGACGTGTAGGCAGCGAGATTGTGGCTACGTCGCTCTTAACTTTAACTCCCTGGGTATCGTTAAATTCTGTAAGTATTTGATTCATATCATCAAGGAGATAGGTATACGCGTAAAGTAGTGCTTAGCGGAAAAGTAAATAGGTACGTTGCGTCGGCTGTGCGATAGGTTTGTACACGCGGTCAGCCGTGCAACGAGGTACGCCAAATCGTCGCCGTGAATACGAAGGAGCTTTCCTTTGAGGTCGCCGTGGGGTTTCGGGACAGGTGCGGAGCTTGCTGACCCCTGGGGTTTGTGCATATAACCTGGCATTATACTATACCAGCTGGCTGAAGAGTGTAGGTACTCGAATATGTATGCCGGCCGGCCCAGCTATTTTGTCCTCGTATTGTAGCCTTAATACCAGGGAGAGGTAGTGGCTTACTTTTCTAAATGGCCCAGCTGTTTGCCTCCGTACCGTAGTTAGAATAGTAGTGAAACTAGGAGAAGGGAGAAGGTTACGATTTTTTAATTTGACATAATACATTTTATTATATTACGAATTTGGTGGACAACCGGCGACGACAGTCGCAAGCTTGATTTAACATTTTATCCAATAGGAACGAACTTCGAATATTATTTAAAATTAAGTATTAATTATTAAATTATACGCTAACTTTGTTAACATTATCATCAACAGCTTTTAACAGTTCACTGCCTCACGCATTGGCCTCTCTTTCGAAAGGAAGATTTGGGCTACTGTAACACGTTATACAGAGGGATCGGTATTGACTATTCTCTTTATAAAATATATATTAATAATAATAAATAGTTTGGACATCTAACACAACGGCATCCTAGTTCCAAACTAATCGGTTTTATTGTATTTACTGTTCTCGAAATCTGATTTTCGGTATTATAATGAAAACTACGGGCCTAATTATTATTATTAAGAATTAGATATTTGCAGATTGTAAAAATATTTGCTCCGTCCCGTGAATCGAACCCGACACCTCAAGCACAGCAGTCACATACGCTACCACTGCGCCACCAAAGCAGTCTTGCATAGACGTTGTCCAGCATCCTTGTTTGTCCTGCAACTTTACTGTGTAAAGTATTTACATTCACTATATACTTAATCTGATGTCATAGTGGTTGAAGCGGCCACCTGGCCCCTCTCTACTTCGCTGAGTTTTGTGGGCTCAAACATGCCCTGAAAAAACACATTATCTGATCCACAAATTGTATCTGTCTGATTATTCTTTGTGTCAGTTACATGTGCCTGTGTTTGTGAAGTACCCTTCGATACTGGAATATTCCTAGTGCGGGAGTTATTATAAAAAAATAATTAAATTTGATTGCAGCCTTTACAGCAAAGTAAATGGTATGGTTATCCAAAATGATATAATATAACCTACACAAGGAGCGATAGTAACGATACATTACATAGTATTATAGAAGATCATACAGCTAACTCGCACATACTCTCCAATTTGATTTGCAACAATTAAAAAAATATGTTGAATATTTACAAAGTAACTTTACACAATAATACCTAAGTTAATTGACATAAGTAAAAATGCTGTGGAAATATTATTATAAATAGGGTAGATGAGTATCAAATGAATACGATTTGTCATTCGGTTTCATAATACGTTAGTGATAATTATAAAATTAGAGACATTATGTTTTATTTTTTCTTTATTTATTCCATAATATTATTTTCTTTATATTACTTAATTTTAGGTGCGCGCGCTGGGATTCGGCTCATTATTTCTTAACTCTCACCACGAGCGGACATACGGATGCGTGGTTACTTCGTTGGCACTGCGGGGCGGCTGGTGCGACGGAACAGCACCAGCGCGCTGTCAAGAAAAAATAAAAATTTACCTGCCTACCCTACAATTTAGTTAAAGCTGTAGGGGTAATGTGATACAGTTGCCTTGGTTCTTAAATGCTTGGTACGCCCATGCTCATGCCCCGTAATTCACTCAATAGGCATGATGACAGTAACTAAGAACCACTAAAATTATTTATTCAACTGATGAAATGGGGTTTATAAAATATAAAAATCGTGTTTATTTATATATTTAGAGCGAGATCAATAGTTAATTAAAAAAACTTAAACTACAACATATAGCAATGCGTCATGTTAAATCGAATACCAATCAGAGCGAGTTACGTCACTTATGTATAAAGACCACTTTGTTCGATTATAATCAACGATCACTTTACTGTTTTCTAAGAGCTATAATCGGCACTAGTTGACAAATAGTAACGTCACGTCTGCAACGAGACCTCAGAAATAGGCGCCATGACACCAACGAGCGTTTAGGCGTGAATTATGAAACCTAAAATTGAAATGACAATTTTTTCCTACTAAAACTTTATTTTTTGTAGAAATGTAACTGTTTTTGACATGATGATCATAAAACAGTTTTTCAAAATAATCATCATGCCTATTGTTATGCCAGGCAGCTAAACGTTAGGGTAACCAGGAGGAAGCCTCTATTCATGTTGGTTATTGTGGTTCACCTGTCGTTGAGTTTGATGAGACTTCGTCATGAATGTTGATCCAAATCGACATGAAACCTTTATACGGTTTCGTTAAGTGAAATAAGTAAATTTTGAGCGTTCATAATAATGAAAATCAGTCAGGTGGTGGAGTGGAGTTTAGATTTGCCTTTCCTTAACCATGTAGGTTCATATTTCAATGCATTAATATGCTACTAATAACAGTTTAACATAATTAATTATCATGTTTATTTAGACAACTTAATTCATTAAAATATTTTGTTTTAGATTTTTTTAACATTGATCAATATAAATAACTCCAGTGCAATGTGAATCACAATAAATCCCAAAAAGACAAAATATCCTTTCTAATTAGAGGCAAACGTCCAGCAGTAAACAATTGAAAGTTAAGTTGGGGTATTGTGATTGTGATGTGAATCTTATTCATAGTCTAAGCATCATTTTGTCCGAACTACTAACAAATGAATGACTTAGGGTATACCAACGTATCAGAAATAATCATTGCTGTTGGGATACTGGAATCTCGTTGTGGAAGAACGGGTGTCACATGCCCCTCTAACACAAAGGGAGGATCTTCCGAAGAGGCGAGGTGATCATGCCTGAAGGGCCACGGCCCAACAATTGATGTTGGGATGTTGTATATATGTTAATCAGAGCAAGGACATCTATTGCGCGATTCAGGATTGGTAACTTCTTCGTTACTCCATAGTTCGACTTATCTTGTAGTGCGTTTCTGTTTTGCGTTGTGTGTGGAAGTCGCCACACTCTGTTCAAGTGTAAACTAAACGTAGCTCCATTAGAATTACATTGCCAGCGTTTAAAATCATTTTCTCTGATTTGATTGACTGATGTCAAACACACTCAAGAATGTAAACGCAATGTACGGAAATAATATTTTTTAGAACGTAACAATTTCAGGATCTTTCGAGTTTAACATATAATAACTCTCCCTAAATCAAATTAGAATGGCGATAATTAGCAAATGCCCTTACACAATGCTTCAGTTTTAATTATGAGCCCTGTGAGACATCTCTGTGCACGATCACTTTGTTAGTTGGAAAACGCCTCATTTATGACACAAAATGGATGAAAACATTGATAACAATGTTGCCGTTCTCGCTATGTTGGACAATCAATGTAAGTAAACAAACAAACAAGTGTCAAATAAAGGTATCTGGGATAAACAACCTTTAGCAGAGAATGCCCATACATGAATAGAGATGTACTATGCTCTTATTTTTACAGCAACCACATACAAGCCGAATTTGCCTATAACCAACTATAATCACAGTCACACAATAACTCGAGAGGAAACCGAAGTAAATGAGACTAATAAACAAAGTATGTTTAGAATTTTACTTTTCCTTAAATTAATATTGAAGTGTCAAGTGTTAAAAGTAAGAATGATTATTTTTTCTTTTATAGATGTTATTTGGACTAAAAATGCAACCCTTATGCTTTTGAGCTTGTATGAAACAAAAATGCACATGTTGGACAACCCAAAAAAGAAATCTAAAATGTGGATATCAATGGCAGAAGAATTAAAAGCGCTTAATGTTGAGGTACTTAAATATAGTACTTAGGACTCACAGTTTTTATGAACATACATTTTCACATTAATTTTCTAATTGAACTAGAAGATTGTGTATGAATAGGTATAGTAAGAACCCTAATCAAAATATTTTTTTCTTATACTGTAGTCAATTGATTTACCCAAATACAGCACCTTTTAAGTGTATTTTAGAATGCTAGGGACAGACAGAGCTGATCTAGCACATACTTTTGTATAGAAAAATATAGATTTATAAACTTATGTAAAATATAATTTTCTGATTAAAATAGTGGATTTTTTGCAATCAATTAAAAATGAATGAAACAATTTTCATAAATTAAACATTACATTCTTAAAGGTAACCCCAGATCAAGTTAGGTGGAAAATAAATGCACTAACGAAAAAGTATAAAGATTGCATTGACAATGGACAAGGAACTATGGCATTTAAATTTTTTAATGAAATGCATCAGATACTGGGACAATATAATGATAATTCTGGCACTTACAGACTAGCATCAGGTGTGATGCATGGTCAAGATGAGTTGGATAAAGACAAAAGTAAAAAAAATATATCATTAAAAACATCAACACCATTTAGAAAGTTGCGTGTTGAAAGAAGAGCTAAAGTAGAACTAGATAATCAATGGATGGACTATTTACGGAGGCAGGAAGAACAAAAACACATAAGAGATGAACGATATGAAAGAAATTTAAGGTTACGGGAAGAAGAAATACAACTAAGGAAAAAAGAATTAGAAATTAAACAAACAATAGCATTTAAGAAATTGCAACTAAAGGAGAAAAAACAAGAAGAAATGCTAAAAATTGAAAAGGAGAAATGTGTTCTTCTTAGAAAGTTGTTAGGAATACAAGATGTAATGTCACAGTAAGCATTATTTTACTGGACCAAGATGCCAAATGTTATTGTGCATACAATATCAAACAAGTTCAGTCTAAAAACAATACTTTATATCACTGGCAAATAAAAATAGAACTCTGCTGTGTTAATATTGGCCCTCCGTATTTATTTATAAACATTATTTAACATTAAGCGACAGTTCTGTGTTATGTTCAACTTAGGCTATTAGTTTAAAGTTAAAGTGAAAATAACACATGCGAAATGTTAAATAACATTTATGAATATAGAGGTACATATCTAAGTATAACTTTATCAGTCATGAAATAATATTGAACTTGACAAACTGGCATTGCCATTGCTCTTCTCACTCTAGGACCTAGGTGGACATTTAATGTCTGTCCCAGAACTAGTTCCTAATTTCATTGAGGGTTCTGACAAATTCAATGTTTGGCTTAGTCATTTACATCTAGATGATCATTTTCATCAAGACAATAGTTGTGAAGAACACACGCAGCTACAATTGTATCAGTTATAAAAGCTATATTTCTGTACACAGTAAATAGTTTTATTCGTCGAAATCTTCCCTTTAAAAGAGTGAACGCTTTATCACTTAATTTCCTAGTAGTTATATGTAACGAATTAAATTCTCTTTGCTGTGGTGTAAGTCTCTTGTTTTCCCGAAATGGTGGTAACAGCCATGGCAATGAAGGATACCCTGAGTGGCCCACTAGAAAGGTGTTATGTGGGAATAATGAGTCTTTGTTTTGTGTAGCTGTGTGATACAGAGGTGACTTCTTAAGTACTCTAGAACTGTTTGAAGAGCCAGGTTCTCCACAAAATACATTAGTGAATCTTAGATTTGCATCAATTGTAGTTTGTAAAATAACTGAAAAGTATCCTTTAGGATTACAATAGTCTCTTGGATTTTTGGGCTTCTCTATCTTAATGTGAGTACAGTCAATAACTCCCACCATATTTGCAATACCAGTTTTAGCATGAAATGTGTCACATATATATTGTATTTCTTCCAAGTTCTGTGGCCATTTTATGGCATCATTAAGCTTAGTCAATATCCAAGCAACAACTCTTCTGATAACTCTAAATGTTGATGAGATGGAAATATCAAATCTGGTGGCAATAGGAGTCAATGGTTCTGTATTGGCAAGGAATGATAAAAATATGTAAAAGCATAACTTAGGCTCCAGGGGTTTTAATCCAAATTTATGTGAGGCAATAAATCCAGATTTTTCTAATTCATCTGAAACAATAAAACATTTCGAGTAAAATTAATATAGCTATAGAGTTATTATTTTATTTCATTAATATTATTACCAATAAGCCGAAACGCAGTTTTTCTAGATACTCTCATTTTATTTTTGAATTTCGAATCCGTCCACGAATCTATTATATGCAAATAATCATCCACTCTTTTTCGTCTCAGTCTTATGAGATATTGCATTAAAGGGAAGAACAGTGTATCATCATCGTCTTCATCACATTCGTCTTCCTCTTCTGAACACTCAGGCTTGATGCTACAAACATCGCTCCAACCGCTAGATTCGCTCTCACTGCTACTATGAACTGTTTCAGTTAGAAAGATTACGAGTTCTTTTGTATTCATTATATAAATTAATTCACTGCAATAGTAGTAGTAATCAGATAATTCAGAAATCGGTACTTATACTTTATTACTATATTTTAACACTTAAAAAATTGAGAGTAGAGTTGCCTATCGATAGTCGACTATCACTAAACTATCGATAGTAGACGTCATTTCAGTAGTATCGATAGCCTATATACTATCGATGTTTTCGATAGTATCTATAGAACTGATGTGTGTTACAGGCCAATAGTATTGATATACAAAAATAGTATCGAATGTATTGGTTCCGATAGTATTGATACTATAAATAGTATCGATACCCGCATATGCTTAGGAGTAATACTATCGATAGTATTGATAGTATTGATAGTTTTCACAATCGATACTATCAATACCATTGATTTTTTAATAAACTGCGATAGTATTGTCTTCCAATAAATATTAGCTNTCGATACTATCAATACCATTGATTTTTTAATAAACTGCGATAGTATTGTCTTCCAATAAATATTAGCTCATAGCCCAGTTGCACTCGGTGATTAGAAACAATCAGCGAGGGCAAGCAACGACGGCGCGGTCAGTACCTGGATGGGTGACCGCTGGTGGCATGTTACCATGAGCGTCTCCGTGATTCGGAGGTCACGTTAAGCAGTCGGTCCCGGTTGTTATCAGAGGATAACAGTCGTGAAGCTTAGTTGGAGGCCTTCGGGCGGCTTAAAAACGTCCAACGGTAAGATTACGTAGCCACAACGTTGTCTTGCCAGTCCCCAATCCGCACTTGGCCAGCGTGGGGACGTTATGGCCTTAACCCTCTCCTGAGAGGAGACCCGAGCCCAGCAGTGGGACATTATGGGTTGTTGATTTGATTTGAAATATTAGCTTACCCATCACGAAAAATCAATCAGCTACCAGTCTTGGTAACAGTAGTCAGGGTAACAGTAACAAGACGCTTACGTTGACGTTAAGCTCACTACTGGCACAGTGAGTGAGAATGATTTAACATTATTTGTAACATAAGCTATAATGTGGAAACAATACTATCGTCGGTTACTAAGCTATTGATAGCGTAATACTATCAATATTTCAATAACTATTGATAGTATTGATAGTTTTTTGATTTTTAACAACGATACTATCAATAGTATTACTTATTAAAAATCGATACTATTTATACTATTGATAATATTATTATATATTAGTATCAATAATTTCGATACTATTGCTGCCAATACCACAAATTGTATTAGTCAATTTGTGGTATCAATACTATCGATAGAATTGATTATATCGATACTATCGACAGCTTTATCGATATTGTAACTAGTTTTCGAGGTCAACGATCGACAGCGAAACTATCGATAGTTGGGCAACTCTACCTCAAAGGTTTTCTTGAGATAACTGACATTGACAGTTGTTCACACGTTTAACATTTGTTACATTATTTTGCAAGAGGAAATCGCTACGTTATTCTCTAGACTACAACATAATCATGCGTCCTGTGCGTCCATTGTAATATTAAAAATCCGAAAGTAACCGTGTCTGTAACGTTTTCACGGTTAAACTGCTGCACGCATCTTAATGAATTTCGTTTGATTCTTAAGGACATAGTCTACTCTTTAATACCTTTATGTTACCACCACCAAGTTATCTGACAGCCGCACGAGCGGAGTCGCGGGTAACAGCTTAATAGGCTTTTTGAACTTTTTGTTTTAGAATACCAGGAAGCTTATCAAATCAATCAGAAATAATGTTACATTGTTTTTTACTAAAATTTAATATTTAAAAATAGAAGTTTTAGGACCAACCAAAAAATATGTAAAGAGTAATGTGAAGACTTAAACATGAACATGAAAAAACCAAGAGTTTTTTTTTAAAAAGCTTTTCTTTGTTGTTATTAATAAATGCTCTTTAATTAACATATAAAATGATCTATATATCAATTTAGGTAAGAAGAGACGATACTAATGGCTATCAGCCCAAAATGGCTCCTGATTTTTCATTAATGAAGTTCAACTTTTTGAATGAGTGATAAAAATATTTCAAACAGAATTAATCAATCACCTTGATGATTGGTGAAACTATAAAATTTAAATTTAAAATAAATAAATTTCAATACAATAAATTTTGCATCTTTAATTATGTAGGATCAATTTCTTTTTAAATAAAGAACTAAAATAAGGCGGTCCTGCTAATTGTGGTACATACTCACTGGCCTATTGACTTAAAATTTGACTCTTTGACAGTTGACAATTAACAGTGTCAAAAGTTAAAGTTGACGCTATTTTTAAAGGTTGTATTTAGGAATAACTAGGAAGGAAAAATGAATGTATGTGGAATTAATGAAGTTTACAGTATTTTAGAAGAACGTAAGTACTCGTATACATTAGTAATGAAACTATTTTTTTCTTATTAAGACTGTGACTATTTATTGATAGTTTGTACTATCCTGTTCCAGCTTCCCAAGATCACTTAGAAATTTGTGAGAGTACCACTGATGAAATTCGTCTTAATGGTGAAATTAAAATAAATGAGAGCACTGAAAAGCATTGTAAGTATCATCAATGTGTACTTAGATTTATTGGTATCAAGTTTTAATCATTAATTAAACTTTCAGGTGCAATTTGGAACGCTAGAGCAACTTCGATATTGTTAAAATTGTATGAAGAAAAACTAGATATGATAGAAACACCTAAAAAGAAAACGAGAATATGGATAGCAATAGCAGAAAGCTTAAGAGATTATAGCATAGAAGTATGTATAATTGAACTTATTCTTTGAATAAACTCATGAAGTTTGTGACATCATCTCTTTGGTTTTGTCTTGTTGGATGTGCATTTGTATTTTATTTTTTAGAGGTGTATTTTTTTTTCAACACAGCTAATGTAATGAAGTTAAAGATGTCATAAATTTTGTAAGATTACGGTTCATTGTTTTCCTGTAACACTTTACCTACTGACTGGAGCTGTACTGCAACTTTTTTTTTTTTTTATATTTGAGCTGCCAAAATGACTCTGCCCTGCCTGATGGAAAGCATGAGCAGAATCCAAGAGTGGTGGTCACCATCCTCAATGCAAAAAAGAACAATGCAGCATGGTGACCCACACTATGGCGGCCTGGGGGGAAGGGGGATGGTGAGGGTGATAGGGGGCGTTGGATTGGGGTATGGGTCTCCGGTATCCTCAGTCACTAGATGAAACACAGAGTAAGCGCTGTTTCACACCGGTTTTCTGTGAGGCCGGGTTTCACTCCGGTCGAGCCGGCCCATTCATGCCAAAGCGTGGCTCTCCCATCGTAAGCGGTAACTTATTTATCTTTGTGGTGTCGGGTTAAAAATATGGAGTGGCTACCTCTATTCATCCTAGGGGTGTCCTAAGAGACAACTGAGGCAGCGAATTATTCAGGAAATCATCACTGGTTAGCATGGTATGATATCTATGGGCAAAACATCCTTTCGCAGGAGAAGTCAAATAGTGGACAGTTACAGCTATTGATGATGACGATGTTGACACCTTACTAGCTATATGTGTACTCAAATAATTATGAATAACTTGAAGGCTTCTTGGCAATCATCAATGTACAATACTGTATATATACAATTTTTAGTCATAACTTTAGTGTTGTTTAATCTTTACAACTTTTAGATGACTCCTGATCAGATAAGATGGAAAATAAATGCATTAACAAAGAAATATAAGCAATGTTTGGACACTGGACAACATGAAAGATTTAAGTACTTTAAAGCAATGGACAATATATATTTGCAATATAATATTGATGGCGACCCTACAATCACAGAACTATTGCCAAAGAAAAAATATCCTTATAGATCTAATAAATTGAAACAACAGTTTAACCATGAAGCAAGGGCCATGATTGAAATGAGAAAAATTAGACTGGCCAATAGAATAGAATCTGACAGATTTCAAGGTAAAATACAATTAGAAAAACAATGGCTTGAATACTTAAGAAAACAAGAAGAACAAAAGCAATGGAGAGATGACATTTATGAGAGGAATTTGATATTACAGGAGGAGGAATTAGAATTGAGAAAGAGGGAACTAGAAATTAAAGAAACATTAGAACTTAAAAAAATCCAACTAATGGAGAAAGAAATTGATGATGTACTGCAGATTGAAAGAAGAAAATGTGATCTACTTCAAGAACTTGTTACCCAGAGATGACGATTTTAAATTAATATTGTAGTATCTTTGATATTAAATACTTTGTATATAATACAGTGTACCTAGAGAGCGCACTAATTAAATCTCTTTTCTGCACTGTTGAAGTATAGAAAAATTAAGGAACAATAGCCACAAAGTAATTTTGCTAGTTCCAAATCCGCACTTGGACAGCATGGGGACGTATGGCCTTAATCCTCTCCTGCAAGGAGACTTGAGCCCAGCTGTGGGAGATTATGGATTGTTGATGAAGAAACAAGAAGTAGGCCATTAGTTGCTCTCAATATTATTAAGTTACTAAGTCAAATCCTGTATATGGTTATGAGAACTATACAGTTTGTTAAGTGATTTCTTTTTTTTTTATGGAATAGGGGGCAAACGAGTATACGTATCGCCTGATGGTAAGCGATTACTGCCGCCCATGGACACCCGTAACACCAGAGGCATCACAAGTGCGTTGCCGGCCTTGGGGGATGGGTCGGGGGATGAGGGGAAGGGTTGGATTATGGGCCTCCAGTATCCTCACTCACTCGGTGAAACACAGCGCAGGCGCAATTCACACCGGTTTTCTGTGAGGCCGTGGTGTCACTCCGGACGAGCCGGCCCATGCATGCCGAAGCGTGGCTCTCCTACGGTATATATAAAAAAGCGATATATATTTAAAACTGTGCTAGAACTATTTTAATTCAGCTCATAAAATTGTCACAATTGCAATAACGGAACACATTCCTATGTGTTCTAAACACGCCATGCTTAAAGTCTACTTAATCTGAAAACTAGAAGGTGTTGTGTGTCAGATTGTCAAAAATATTTTACATTGTTTTAAAATATTTATAACTTTAAAAACGATTAAATATTTGAATCGATATTTTTTTTTTTATTATTTAATATTAACGAGCTTACTGGTGAATTTAGTAAAAGTCTAACGTTTTATTAACGGCTCAAGAAAATTGTACGCGAATGATGTTGATTTCAAAAATATTTTAAACCGCCATCTCGTTGACAATAATGACAACTCATTTGAGATCCATGTATTTCATTTTAATCTAAAGACAAAATTACCTCTTACGCAATGTTGTAAAAATTTGGGAATTTGAAATGTTACTGTCTGTGATATTAGAGTTCAAATAAATTCAAAAGCAATCCCTACCATGAGATACACCATCAGACGGTACAATAGTCCCATACAAATCTGTTATTGTATACGGAGCATAAACGGCCATATCTTTTTCGTGTCGTCGTAGAATTTCGATTTACTCATTGCTGAAGAGAACCACAGACTTGAGTATTTTATATTGATTTCAATTCACTCTCGCTGGAATACTCATATCCTCATTTTCCTTTATAACATTTTATTTAATTCTAGAGCCCCCTTCTAGAGACCAAGGTCAAAGAACGATTCAAGTTCCTTAATGACACATGACAAGTTTCTAAGATCATCTGAAGATTTGGCACTGGAGATGCCTTTGCATCCTACAAAATCTTATGACCAGTCCTTTACGGTTGCAGCTATACGCTTGTGGAATGCTTTACCGGTAAACATTAGAAAAGCGCGGACAGTAAATAATTTTAAGAAAATAGGATAGGAATTTTATATGACATAAATGAGTCAGTCACGAATATATATCTATAATGTAAGATGTAGTATAACCGAGTAATTATAGCTTTTGTATATATGTGGGTGTATGTGTAAATGTATGTATGTGTGTATGTACGTATATTTGTTATATATATATATACTATACATATATATATATATACTATACATATATATATATATACACCTCATAAATATATATATATATATATATATATATATATATTTACTCTTTTCACTTATCTTAGTCCTATCATCTTTTCACTTATATATATATATATATATACGAGGTGTGTTCAAAAAGTATTGCGAATTTTGTGTACTTTCAAAAACTATTTATTTATTCGTGAATATCTATTTTGTCCCCTTCAAAGTAATCCCCCTAGGATATTATACATTTCTGCCAACGTTTTTTCCAATCTTCGAAGCACTTCAAAATATCATTTTTTTGTATCTTGTTCAGCTCCTCCTTCGATGCCGTCTTTATCTCGTCAATCGTGGCGTAGTGTCGTCCTTTCATGGGCTTCTTCAGTTTTGGGAACAAGATAAAGCACAGGGGGCCAGATCTAGGGAATACGGTGGCTGCGGTATCATTAGTGTGTTGTTTTTGGTCAAGAAGTTGAGAAGAAATAGAGCAATTTTGGTACGAATTTTGCGTCGACCCGTCTCATCCCCAAATTATCGATTAAAATCGAATGGCACCCACCTACCTAGGTCCTCAATTTTTTCGTCTGTTGTTGTAGTACTCGGGCGTCCAGCACGCTCTTCGTTATTCACATCTTCTCGGCCTTCTGAAAACATTTTGTACCACCGATAAACGTTGCCTTTGTCCAAAGTAGCTTCTCCGTATGCCACAGTCAACATTCGGAATGCATCCGCGCACTTAATTTCGTTTTTCACACAAAATTTGATACAAATTCTTTGTTCCTTTTTTTTGAATAGGTAAAAATCGAAGGCGAACCAAAACACGCGCAAGCAAAGCAGATGTCCACATTTAACTGAGCATTAAAAATGGCCGAACTTGTTAGCATACGTGAGAGACATATGTACAACATAACGCCACAAAAAATCGAAATTTGAATATACGCAACTCGCGAAAATTCTAATTTCGCGATGCTTTTTGAACACCCCTCGTATATATAATATAAGAGTTTTCTATCTATCTTGTCCCCGGGAAACAGGCTTCTGAGAGACGGACAAGGAAGTGATCCTCTTCTAACAACGATTTAAAGGTAGTTTCATGTCCCTTTAACACTATCACTTCTATTTGTCTCTTCGAAAAAGTATCCATTACTTTAATTGTATGAATACCTAGAAAACTGCGTTAATACCAATGAAACCAGTTACTGATTAGTGGAAACTGACCGTAGGCCATAGGTCTTAGTTATTGTGAAGACTCCACACGAAGCGTATAATTACTGGCAGCCTAAAAGACATATCTCCGTGGTCAGAAAAAAGAGGCTATAGAGTGAAACAAAGTACGAAAATTTTCGCAAGGGTTTTGTATTTTGGGCAAAGCCAGTTGACAGAACTGAAGACCGATCATGGCAGACTTGGCAAACTTTGACTTTCATCATCTAAACCTGAGCTTCCGAGTGAAACTGGGATGTTCTGTGGACAGTTATAAACACCACTGGATTCTGACATTGACTTGCGGAAAGATCCAATGGCCAAGTTAAGATGCGACGAGATGCTGACTGACGATGAAATTAATGAAAGTGTATAAATAAATAATCCAACTAGGGATGTGCGTTGAAGCAACGAATTAGTTAAATCAACCATCCACGTATAAAAAAAGCTTTAACTGTTCATCGTTCTTTGATCGACTAATTGAATTAATGGACGGCTAAACGAAGATTGTAGACGTTCGTATCAAGGTTTAACTCTTCAACCACGCATTTAAATAGCCGTATTAATCAACCGTCCAAGTACAATCAACGTTTCAACTGTTCTTTGATCGACTAGTTGAATTCGTAGACAGTGTAGATTTAAATAATTTATTATTTAAATATCAACGCTTTTGCATTAAGCGATATACACCTCTTATTTTATTATTATCGTAGAAGATGACGATATTTATACATCTATTCAAATAAATGAAATGGAGTGTCAGTTTATAATATAAAAAAACGCTTTTTTCAAAATGCATATGTATGTATACACGGTACAAATATTATTTTTTTTACAATTTTTGTCTGTCTATCTGTTTGTTCCGGGTAACGGTTGGACCGATTTCGACGGGACTTAGGCTTAGACATACTTAATTTAAAAAATACTAACTTCGCCCCATGGCTTTGCCTCTAGATACAACAACAAACGCGGATAACACCAGGGGGCTCAGCTAGTTACATTTAAAAAAACTTCAAAAGTTTCATCGTCTTTTCAAGAACGCACTTTAATAATATCTAATTGCAGCAACCAAAATCTTTGGTATAAAAGTATAAAATATTCGTGGTTGTGTGTATGAATGCATTCAGTCTCTTACTTTAACATGATTGAAATAATTCTTTCAACAACTTCAAATTGTATTGTAGGTATTTCATTATGAAAACAAAAGATACAATTATCAATAAACAGGAATAATTAGCATTGTAAATTCATGCGTTAAATATGAAGACTAGCAGGCATTAAACCCGCAAACAGTGGTCATCAATACGTCCAACGAAACGCATCGAGATGTACTAAACTACTGTTGCCGACTTCGTCCTACGTCGAGTAGTCCAAGAACTTAACCTAGCAACTAGTCGATGGTTACGTTTCATTGACTATTAATACGTTACGACACACCTTTACATCCAACACGTTTCACCGGATTCAGTGAATTCTAAATTAGTGACAGCGACAACAAGTACTAACTATAGGTATAATACCTCACTATATTAGAACCATTAAGCATTATAGTTATCCGTTTGGGGATCAACAAAACGATTAATAGGTCCGCATCGTAGCACTTAGCTATGAGTAGACCCCAAAAATAGGTTTATTTCAAGTTTTCCTTCTCAGGATTATTGACATACTAGTTCCATTGGCTTTATACCAATAGCGGTAACGAAACCATACCGTGACTTATTTTTTTGGTGTAATGCCATCTATCGATAGACTAATTAAACTTTTGCGTGAAAATATGGGTGCGGTAATAGTATAAACCGTTAGATGCTAGACCACAATTTTATTATGTAGTAAATGCCTGTATTTAGAATTTATCCAGAATAAAATGAAATAAAGCCATCCCTCTAAAAGTTCTGGCAGTTTCAATATCTGTAGGGTATATTCTATTCTGTAGGAAATTTTATTGAGAAACCAAATATGTTCTCCCGTAGGTCTTCTTAGAAAATCATAGAGAAATTTACAATAAAATGTGTCTCTGCCTACTCACCCGGGTCTCCCCGCAAGGCCCCGGACCAACCCAGACATATCGCTCCTATGGCATGTGCATAATTAACTTTGAATACTTCAAACTTGGCATATTTGTGTATATATGTCCAATAAGTAATAATTACTAAGAAATTATTGTTATTGTTTTANCTGTTTTACTTTACACATATTTATATACATATCATGTATATTATTTGTATATGATATGTATGTAAATATGTGTGATAAATTAGAAAGTTTAAACTTACGAGAGAATTAATTTAAGCTTATCCCATAATCCATCTTCATTAAATTTGTGCTTTAAACGAAGCTGCCTCGAAAGATTAGGAGAATTGCTAGGATGAGTCGTCTTTATAAAAATTAGAAAGTGGTCACTTCCCTAAAAAAAGTAGAAGTGAAGTGAAAGTGCATCATACAAGAGCTAAATAACGGGAAAATGGGAAAAGGTCCATTGCACTAATATTTTCATTTGTCCCTATACTACCCCAAGACGACAGTTGGGGAGCCAGAATTGAACACACAAAGATTTATAGAGATATATTTGACTGTGAAAGGATATTCCATCTCCTTTTTTTTCTTTTCGGGAACTACTTTCATAATGTTTAAAAACGCATGACGGAATTTATACATAAAATCGAAAATCACTCGTGACGTGAAATCAGTATGGCGGTCTGTCAAACACTGCCGCGAGGTCATATTCGCTATCCGATTTGTATTTACTGTAGTAGCTTCATTTTCGTGTACTGTACGGTCCATCTGACTTTCTTTTGTAGTCTGAGATTGGGCGATATAATCTCTTTCTGTACATTAATGGGACGATGTCAGTGACTTTATACGTGGTCCTAGCAACTCTAGATACTAAGCCCTGGGGGCCAGAATCACTACTCAGTGTCAATTTATTGTTATATTCAACCGGACTAACAGTCAAAGTTGATTCAATATCTTTCTGAACCAGCGTAACCACACGCATTGCCACCATCAAGAGCCTGATTGTGCTTCCACTTTTTTTTGTTGCATATTTTTTCTACCCTGGTTCATTTGTTTCCACGTTGGGCACTGCAACCATCCGTTTCCATTCCTGATTTATTGGATACAACTGATGAATCAACTGCTATTCTAAATTAGCAGCCGGGGTACAAAGATCAACGGGTGCGCCAAGTCAGGCGGGTTTTTCATGAAAAAATATAAAAAAAACTTATCAAACATGGCAAATGTCAATAATATTTACAATATACTACAAGACTGATCCATAAATAAAAAAAAATTAACTTAAAAATAAAATTTTTAAGTTAATTTCTTTTTGCGGTTTTTAAAACAGAAAAAAATGCATTGAGTGTGCCCTTGAATATTCCTGCGCTTTGTTAATCGCTGAATGTTAAATCTAGCGATCAAATTCGTAATTCATATTGTCAGTCCAGTTAGTTTCTCTCTGTGCACCTCCATATGAAACCTCTGTGCACCACCTACCCTACAAGATTTCTACACCACCCTAAGATTGACTGGAAGAGAATGCCTTGGGCATTAAGTCCGCCATTGTACAAAAGTGCATAAAGTTTAAAATAAATAAATAAACACTAGTTTTATTAGGTATTAGCACAAATTACATTTGTTATTCACAACACTATATTCAGAACAATAATGAAAAACGATAGTCAGATTTATGTCTGCGTGATCTTTTATAATTTTCACAAACAGAAAACTATCCGTACTGGCAGGTACGACCATCGTCACATATACTGCCCTTCAATACAAGTTCAAGATATAACTAGAAATCAAACTTAGTCGAATAAGCGAACACATCACTAACTGTCAGTAAATATTATAAAGTTTGTATAAACAATGCTACCAACATAATATCCCGCCGCGACGCAAAATTGTGTAGGAAATCATCATATATTTTTTTTAAATTAATCAATTACACTGTAAAATTCCAGAATGACAGACTTGAAATATAAAAGATATGAAAAATCCTTAGGTTTGCTTACAACAAAATTTGTTTCTTTGCTACAAAAGGCGAAGGATGGTGTTTTGGATTTGAAAATTGTAAGTATAGTTTCATATGCCATCCATGTCAAAATAATTTAGGCACGAAAACATCATTTTCGAATAACATAACATTGCTTGTGTTAATTTTTTAGGCTACTAATTTGTTGGCGGTGAGACAGAAACGCAGAATATACGATATTACCAATGTTTTAGAAGGAATAGGACTCATAGAAAAAAGGAGCAAAAATAGTATACAATGGAAGTGAGTGTTAAAACAGAGTGATTGTTTTTTGCGTGATAGTCATAGTCATAAAATGTAATAACAATTAAGTTCATATTTTTATTTATGCTTCGTACTATAATGGTTTCAGAGGAGCCGGTCCAGATTGTAATACAAATGACATTGGTGAAAAAGTAACTCTATTAAGAAAGCAGGTCAGCCGGTTAGATGAACATGAAAGATTACTCGATAAGTGAGTATAACTGTATATATTAAGTTATTAATATATAACTTCAATAACAATGTAACTTTTTTAAACCTGAAACATCTTATTTCCTTAATATAACTATATTATTATATTGTTTCTGCAATATGCACAGGAGTTAATTGCGCCTCTTGTCAAGGTCTCCTATAATAGTTTCTCATGTTTTTATTACATTGCAACTCTTCCCTTGCATCCTACTATCAATTTTGAATTCATTTGCCTAATTTTGCTGTCAACCTTTTCCATTTCATATTTATATAGCTTAATCTTTTTTTTTCATTTCATTCATCGACAATTTCACTTGATTCATCTACCAGAAATTGTTTACATATATTATAAAGTTGATCTCTGGGAATGTTTATTATTGCACAAAATCTAATCTTGTAAATATATGACAGATTAAACAATCTTGTAAATAATTAAAATATGTATTCGGAATTGTAAGTGGGTATTGATTGAATTGAATTATTTCTACATGAGAGACTGTGTATCTAACAAACAAATTGAACATTTCAGGCAATTACATTGGATTGAACAAAGTATAAAGAATGTAATGGATGACATGGATAATCAAGACCTTTGTTTCGTGTCGGACAAAGACATACATAGCTGTTTTGAGGATGATCAAGTTTTGGTAATAGAAGCTCCTTTAGGGGCTGCAATATCAGGGGGAACTTTACCTGAAACGGTAACTTAATATATTTTGCTTTTAGTACTGAAAAAATAATAAGCAATTAATTTTCAATAATTTAACTATATTTTTACACATAAAGCCTAGTAGCCATGTAGCCTCTTATTCAATGTGACTTTCAAACTTGGAGAGAATGGGCTCAGGAAACTAAATTCTCTCAGTGAAATGAAATAGCGAATTGTTTCATGACCCACACTGGTCAAGACAGCCTATACCAAAACTTGGCTCTGATATAAGAAGTATGACATATATTGCAGTTATAGTACCTACTGAAATGAAATTTATGAACTTTTAAGAGCTGTTGAATGTACTCAAAGCCAATACTAGTTATAAACCTTACATTAGAACTTCCCATTTCATTTAAATAAATTAAAAAAAGTTGTCTGTAAATCAAGTGTTAGTAATTAAACTTTTTTTTTCAGGAGAAAGACCAGAAATATTTTTTACATGTGAAATCAAATGAATCCATTGGAGTTGTATTATTATGTGATAGTGAAAGTGAAAAGGTGAGAATATTTTAGAATTTCTAAATTAATAAAATATTTGTACAAATATATCCCTTTCCTAATCTTCACGGTGGTATTGAGTGTGTCTTCTATATAGTGTACAGAAGTCGAGCTACATACAGTTTGTACTCAAGCAACACATACATAGACTATCATTGGTAATGAACACTGTATCATGAAACGTTTTAGAACAGTGTTCAGTTACCAATAACTGAACACTCTCACAACACTCTTGAAACATCTAATGTTTAAATTAATAGTATAATGCCTTGCTTCTCTACTATAATAAAAAAGCCCTTTTATTCCGAATAAGTATTTTTTTTATTATATACCGGGCAAACGAGCAGACGTATCGCTTGATGGTAAGCGATTACCGCCGCCTATAGACACCCGTAACACCAGAGGCATCACAAGTGCGTTGCCGGCCTTGGGGGATGGGGAGGGGGACGGGGAGGAGGATGAGGGGAAAGGTTGGATTATGGGCCTCCGGTAGTCGGTCCGGATGGCGTAAGAAAGCGGTTCCTGGATCCCTCCCTTCTCAGGCGCAGAGTGGCACACCGTGGTGGTTTAGTGGGTAGTCTGGCTGGTGTCAGTCAGGAGTCCCACACGAAGTGGACCCCCTGTACCCGCAGGGGGAAAGCGAAGTGCGTAAAGGCATTCCACCACGTCAAAAA